>CAUYPO010027948.1:0-38991 GCA_963574435.1 Cheirogaleus major
TACCCATAAAATAAGCCCTAGCAGGATTTCTAAGCATTTGCGCAATATAAGCCCTACCCTGAAAATAAGACCTAGTGATAGGCGTGGCTACGCAGCGTATCTGCACAACCCATGCATTTCGTCGTGGAGCTGTAAAGAAGACGAGCAGCCCTTCTCATCTGCCCCATAAGAGCCCTATTGCTCGACATGAGAGATTGGGGCCAGTGGTTCTAAAGGAAATAGAGTCCCAAGAAATTCAGGATGGATGAACATAGTAAAGAAGAGGGAAACTGAAAAAAAATAAAAAAGAAATACAGGATGGAATTTGGGGTTTGGAGAGTTACGATGATGTTCCAGAAGATTATGACTTAACCATATTTGAATAAATGTAGATTGTTGTACCCTACTTAAAAAAAATAACACATCCCCTGAAAATAAGTCCTAGGGTGTCTTCTTGAGGAAAAATAAACATAAGACCCTGTCTTATTTTCGGGGAAACACGGTAGTAAACACAAATACCAAAAAAAGGCATACAACAGATGGTACATGATGGTTTAGTCACCCTTCTCCTGTACAACTTTTAAAAAATGTAAGAGACAGGCTCTTGCTATGTTACCCAGGCTGGTCTCAAACTCCAGGCCTCAAGTGATCCTCCTGCCTCGGCCTTCAAAAGTGCTGGGATGACAGGCATGAGCCACCACACCCAGTCTCTCCAGTATAATGTTAAAATCCACATTCGCCCTAAAAAGATCAATCCCTGGCCTCAATTCTTCAATATTGCAGAGCACTGACGCTACTCCTCAACCCTCCTTTCTAGAAACCCACCGTAGGGTTAGGGAGTGGCTAGGGAGTGGCGGAGGTGCTAATTTAACACCTGAAACTGCCTCCCGGCCTTGCTCTAATTTTTTCTCCTTCAGTTTTATGGGGGTTATCAGGACAACTTCCACCTTGATAGGTGGCAGGAAAAATAATTTCAGTTTGTATTTTGCAGATACTCAGCCACATGGACACACTTTCCTGATGGCAGGAAAAATAATTTCAGTTTGTATTTTGCAGATATTCAGCCACATGGACACACTGCCGTTCCTCACTCAGAATGAGCCCGGTTTGCTTTCGGCCTCACCCTGGGCCGGGCCAGAGCACCAGCCACGAAGGCCCCAATGCACGGCCTGGACACCCGGGCCGGCCCACCCCGCGCGAGTGGTGACAAACCGCGGGCTTCTCGTCGCTTTCTGGGACCCCAACGGTCGTGCTGAGTCACCCTAAGTCTAGCCTGACGAGAGAGAAAATGTCCAGTTTCCATCTCGGGGGGGGAAAAAAAAAATAAAGAAGCTGAAGAATAACTTAGAATGTAGGTCCGCAGAGGAGGAACTAGCACGTTCGTCCCCGTCCCGCCGCCTCAGAAGTCCGCTAATTCCCGCGGCGGGGCCCGGCGTGGGGGCCGCGGGCGCTCCACGAGCCGCCGGCCGCCCTCCTCGTTTCGCCGCCCGCCGCTCTCTCCTCCCCGCCGCCCTCCTCGCAGCCCTGCCGCCCTCCCCGCCCCGCCGCCCGCCGGGCCCCCGTGCCCCGCCCCCCGCCGCGGCATGGCGGCCAGGCACATCCGGGCGCTGCGCGGGGCCGCGCTCCTGAGGCGACCTCCCGCCGTCCCGCCGCCAAGGCCTCCGCGGGCCGGAGCGAGGTTCCCACAGCAGCGCAGCTTCGCCCGCCGCTCCACGACCGAGGGGGACGGCGGCCGCTCCGCGCCCGACGCGCAGGGCAGGCCCGAGGGAGCGGCGGCGCGCCCAGCGAGCGAGGAGTTAACGGCGGCGGAGCGGCGGGTCGCGGAGCTGCACGCGGCCGCCTGCGCGGTGAGACGCCCCGCCCCCTCCGCCCCGCCCACCCGTGGCCCGGTGCGCCTGCGCGGTGAGACGCCCCGCCCCCTCCGCCCCGCCCACCCGCGGCCCGGTGCGCCTGCGCGGCAGCTCGGGGTGGGGGAGGGGCCGCCCGCTGAGGGGAGGCCGAGGGAGCTCGCGCCGGGACGATGCTGCCCGCTCCGACGCGTTCGCTTGGAAACTGGCGACACTTTCGCGTCCCGGACAAAGAGTTTACCGTGTAGCCGTCTCGAGTATGAGCGTGACCTGTTTTCCTGTCAGCAGTCAGCGTCCGAGCTGAGCCCCGGCGCGGCGTGGGCTCTTTTGTGTGTGTGCATGCATGTGTGCACGTGTGTATGTGTGTGTGTACACGTGTGTGTGCGTATCTGCACGTGTGTGCGAGACTAGTACTTATGGCATGACTTCAGCCAAAGGCGTAGAAAAGAAACGCTGAAGGTCGCCTAGAGTTTGGCTTTCTCCACTGACACGAGTAGGCCCCAGGGTCCGCCATCCCAGCCAGGTGCTGAGGCCGAGCGAAGGTCGCCAGGAGGTGACCGACAGCTCTGACTGTTGTTGTTCGCGCTCTTCTGTTAAAATAGCGCGTGTGACTTGTTCCCTACGTCACCGCACAAATCCGGTGGACGTGAGGGAAAAGTTTCACTCTTTAGAGCCAGCGCCATTGGCGTGTCGAGAGAGGTTCCGTCCGCCTGTGACAGGAAGGAGCTGTGTTCTCACCGGGGACCCCACACATGTGTCGTCAGTGCAGGGATCACAGGCTGAGTGACCCACACCTGTGTCGTCAGGGTCAGCGTCACAGGCTGGTGACCCACACCTGTGTCGTCAGGGTCAGCGTCACAGGCTGGTGACCCACACCTGTGTCGTCAGGGTCGGCGTCACAGGCTGGTGACCCACACCTGTGTCGTCAGGGTCAGCATTACAGGCTGGTGACCCACACCTGTGTCGTCAGGGTCGGCATTACAGGCTGGTGACCCACACCTGTGTCGTCAGGGTCGGCATTACAGGCTGGTGACCCATACCTGTGTCGTCAGGGTCGGCGTCACAGGCTGGTGACCCACACCTGTGTTGTCAGGGTCAGCATTACAGGCTGGTGACCCACACCTGTGTCATCAGTGCAGGGATCACAGGCTGAGTGACCCACACCTGTGTCGTCAGGGTCAGCGTCACAGGCTGGTGACCCACACCTGTGTTGTCAGGGTCAGCATTACAGGCTGGTGACCCATACCTGTGTTGTCACTGCAGGTATCACAGGCTGAGTGACCCACACCTGTGTGGTCAGGGTCAGCGTCACATGCTGAGTGACCCACACCTGTGTGGTCAGGGTCAGGGTCACAGGCTGATGACCCACACCTGTGTGGTCAGGGTCAGCATTACAGGCTGGTGACCCACACCTGTGTCGTCAGTGCAGGGATCACAGGCTGAGTGACCCACCCCTGTGTCGTCAGGGTCAGCGTCACAGGCTGGTGACCGTCCCGGGACCGTGAACACCCCACGACGCGCTCGCTTCGCTTTTCCCACAACTCAGGGCCTCACACAAGGGTCCTCCTTGTGGTCCGCGGAGGGCAGCTCCTACCTTTCCCGGTCCTGCTGCGCGTCCCCGGGCATCTCGCTCTCCCGTCCCGCCGTCGGCGCCCCTGCCGCGTCTGTGTCTGTCGTCGCGGCGACGCGAGGCTCCGTCACCGAGGACAGATCAGTCCCCGTGGCGGCCGCGCGCTCGGAGGCGCTCAGCTGGGTCCGCGCGGGGGCGGGAGCGCATGCGCATGCGCAGGAGCGACCTAGTGGGCTCCAGGTCGCTAGGGAGTTGCCCTCAGAAGACTCGAGAAGCTGTGGCAAGTGAGAAGAAGGCTGCTCCAGAGTCCCCCGTGTGTGTCTGTTTTTCTTTAAGTCTCCAGACCTGGGTTTTGCACGTAAAGAAGTGAAGTTCTGACCATGGGTCATTGAAAGGAAGTGTTTAGAGATCCCGGTTTCATGGGATCTGCTTTTTGATCCCAGAGGATTTGGGGCTCCTGAGACCACCAGCCTGGGGACTTGCCTGGCTGGGTTTCTGCAGCCCTGCTTGCTCCGGCGTGTCTGGAAGGCCCTCGAGTGAACCTAGACTTGGACCTTATCTGTCCTTTTGCTACACAGTTTATTCACAAAACATTTAATTGTTTAAAGCCTCAACCAGAACAAAATATCCAGCTATAAAATAAGACACTGAAGAAGCTGTTCGTGGTTCACACAAAAATGTTTCAGAGGACAGGCAAGTCTCACGTGTATTTTAATGAAAAGACTTCATGCAAGAGCGATGCACTGAGTTACTGCATCGTAAAGGGGTCACACCCAAAGCCCATGGAAAAGTTCCTGTACAAAAACTAAAGGCTAAATAGTACCACCCAGAGGACCCAAATCCACAGAAGACGTTGTTATTTACTTTTACCTTCACACAAAGCACTTGAGGCACTTTTTAAAACCATGTTTGAATGTGGTGAGGGTATGCTTCCTGGGCACTTGAAAAAGTGTATAGTAAAATTTGCTTTTGATTAAACTTGTGAAAGCAGTGAGTGTTAATGTCTTCAAACAATACTTTTGTTTTGCCTAAAAATACAACCAGTAACGCTGGGGGTGGTGGTGGTGGAGAAAATATTGTAAAACATGCGACTGAGTAACACATCATGAAGGTAAAGAAAAACGTTCAATACTAGCAAAGGTAATACTTTTCTGTAAGGACTGTTGGTTTTGATTAGCACCTTTTCCGTAAGTTTAAATCATTATCCACATATTTTAAGTACTGAAATTGCAACTGCAACTTCTGAGTGAAAGTTCATTTTCAGCCTCTTAAGCTCTTAAAATCATTTAAATCACCTGTTATTAAGCTTGTTACCTAGGAACCAAATGAAAAATACCGGAGCAGTGGCTACCTAGTTATTAGGCATAGAGGAGTTCTTGTTTTTCCATCAACTTCTCATTTTCCTCAAACTATATTTCCTCCTTATGTCACATAACGTTGGATTGTGTATGATGTCGGAATGCATTCAGTCTTTAATTGTAAGTGCCATTAAAATTGCTGGGAAGAAGTTTGATATTGTTTTCTAAATTTTTTTTTTTTTTTTGCTGTATTTTCTGAGTAGACATTATGGGGAGGAGATATGAGGAATGTTGAGATTAATGAATTGTTTTATTTTATTGCACTCCAGGCTGGCCAGCTAAACTATGTGGATCCAGCTACCGGCTATGTGGTGCTCACACAGGTCGCCCACTTGCAGAGAGGGGAATGCTGTGGTTCTGCCTGCAGACACGTGAGTAGCAATTCTGGAATTATGGCAGCAGCTTTCGGTGCTTCTGTAACTTCGTAAATACCTATTATTTGAACAAGTCAAATAAAAGAGCCAAAGAGACCTGGAGCGCACTTTTCACGAGCTACTTTTTAGCCAAGGACAATGAAGTTCTTAGTACCAACACAGGGCCTTTAAAGTTAATGGAATTTTGTAATGTTTCACTGCGGAGCATCAGTTCCTTGAAATGCTGTGATTTGAAATTCAGGGGAGCTCTTTATTGCAAGGAAACTTTTCATGAGGTTTCACATAAGTTGTGTTCACTAGGCAAGTACCAAGAGGGCAGGAAAAGAAATCTAGAATGTTGCAAACTAGATCCCAGAAAACACTTCATGTTTATTAGCTAAATAAATAGGAACTGGCCCAGCATTGAGAGATTGAGAGGTGGGTTTCCTTCACATGATAATGATTTTTTCTTTTGTTTTTCCTTCCCTCTCTTCCTTCTTCCTTTCCACCCCTAACCCTTTCTCTCTCTCTCTCTCTCTCTCTGTTTAAAATAACTGTGAAACTAGATTTCCCCAAATTTAGTGCTATGCAGTTCCTAAAATGTTTATTTCAATGGATACATCTCTATATTCACTGATTAAGATGAACTAACTACTCCTTTCCTAATTTGAGCAAAGAATAAACAGGAATAGGTTCTACACTGTTACTTTTTAAAGGCATAGTAATAAGGTAAATTGTTACAGGGTTGAGATTATAAAGAGCTAACCTATGTTTACAGAACACTTTGTATGTTTGAGTGCAAGAAGGTGTTTTTCCTTTAACCAGCCTACTTTATAATTAAAGCATAGACACTAAATGCATGTATTAATTATAGCCAGTATTGAAAAAATCAAACCTTCACTTTTATGTATGTTCCTATGCCCTTAGCGGATTCTAATCAAATGCACAAGAGCTTTGTGTAAATTGAGGATTTCCTAAGAGTGGGTTTTTGAAGTAAAATTCTTAAAGTTGGAAGGATGAATTTAGGAAATGGTTCTTGGACCCTAATTAGGACCATTTGCTTGAGGTTGCCAATATTCTCCTCTTAGTCTATGGGACCCTGTAGATCAAATGATCTGTGTAACATTGTTAGTAGTTTCTTTTTTTCATCATGAGAAGTGTACTTTTTCAAGATGATTGGTAAATAATTCAGTAATAATTTGTTTTATTTTTTCTGCAGTGTCCATACGGTCAAGTCAATGTTAAAGATCCATCTAAAAAGAAGCAATTCAATTCATATTTTTATGTTTGACAACAATTTCATCTCTCTTCTTTGTGTAGTTGAACTTGTATTTTTAAAAAATAAAGCCCTAATTGAGAATTGCTTTCTGTGCTGTTAGTATTTGAACACTAGTTTAATCTTAAATGCATATATTAAAAGAACATCAATAAAATGAAAAATCTAGCAAATGTTTATGTGTTTCTAAAATGGCACATTGATAGTTATTTTCCTTTCTTCTTGCTTCATTATCAGACACATATGTTGGAGAAAGAAAATAATGATTGTTCCATTAAATAGTAGCAATTGGGTCACATCAGTAGCTTTTGGTTTTTCTTAGTCTCGGTTCCCCACTGTTTTCTCATCAGTGTTAGCATTCCAAGGAAGGTTGCTGGCAAATAGAAGAGTTTGAATACATTCTTCATTTTATTTATATCTTGAGCTATAAGGAGATTAATGTAATATATTGTGCACCATCTGAGGACCCAAGAACTGCCATCCTGCGTCAAGAAATGCTCTCATCTTCCATCTGTTCTTTCAATAAAATCTTTAAATCATTTTGACTCGGGGGGTCGGTCTGTTAAAGACGTGTCACTTATACCATTCTTTCTTCTCCCCCCAACCCTTTCCTCCTCCGTTGCTTTTGGCACTTGCTAGGCGAGTCTGTTTTTGAACATTTTATTAGCTTTACACCTATTGTGTTCTCTTGTCCCTGGGTGTCAGTCTCCAACCTGAGTCAGGAGCTCACCAGGACTCTTCTGTCCATACCTTCTCTGCTTCCCTGCGAGGACAGCTGCCCCAGGAAGCCTTTTTCTAGCCAGGGGTGGCTGTTCAGTAAGATGAGGCTGCTGCCCCTTTGGAAGGCAGGCTTTGCCCGGAGCTGACTCTCAGCCTTCCCCGGTAAAATATGAATGGTTCCTGGACACCTCAGGGGCCTGCTTCAGGCTCTGCCTGTGGCCTGGAACAAGGGCTTTAGAAATCTTAAGCAACCAAAATGTTTAGGTGCCTTCTCCCATAGTTCAGAACAACAGCCCTTCTTAACTGTAAAAGAAGTGAAAAGAAGCCAACTGAGGTTCTAATTGCCCCTTTGATTATGACTTCTTTGGGTTTTTTAAATGTCAAATATTAAATTGTCTCCAAAAAATTGTTGGCTTTTTTAGGTGCCCCATTTTGCTGGAGCTCTAACCTGCAACACTGCCCATGAGCCCCATGAGGTATCAGCAGCTTCCTGGAATGTAACAGAGTGTTGTCTGTGTGGCCTGGTATTGTCCTATCTAGAAATCATTTTGAGGAGGGGAATAGGAAATGGTAATCAGCATCATGATCATGGAGGTAGTTAGCCTTTCCAGAAAGGCATAGAGATTCCTGGGATCCAGTTTCCTCTCTGTTCTTTGGACAAGAAGCAACCAGCTAGCTCCAGGTTTCCCACTGGATTTGGAGATTAACAAGGCCATTTTCTGGGTAGGGGATGGATCATGCTTTCTTCAGCAGCCACAAGAAGGAGAAGAGAAAGAAATAGGATCTAAACAGTCATCTTTCTGGAGAAACAGGGGATGAAGAAAGGAAGTGCATTTTGAAAAGGGACCCCACACAGGACAGTTTGGGGAAAGCTCCTCAGCAGGTGGAACTAATTCCTGGGCTGTCTCCTTCCCACAGGCGGCTCTTGCCTCCTCCCGGGTTCTCTCTGCAGTAGGGAACTGGCCCAGAAGAAAGGACATGCATCCATCACAGAGAACCCTTCTGTGGGATGATGGTGATTCTTCCTGGCAGGACTTCGAGACTTGTGGACAAACAGCAAAGGGGGGCTGGAGCGGGACTGGGGCAGAGAGAGACGCTCTTACTCTTTCCTGCACCTGGAGCCAGGAGCCCAGGTCTGAAATTCGCTGTGGTTCCGGAGAGACGCATGTGAACCACACGTCGGGGGTGCAGCGGGGCGAGTGCTCCCACATTAAACACAATTTGGCCACATAAATGGGCCTCGCTGCGAGAGCTTTAAGCTATATTGTATTCGCACATTGTAAAGTAAAATTCAGGGTCCTTATTAGGTGTGCGTATACAAACACGTGTGGATGCCAAGAAGTAGAGACTTCCTAGTTTAGACCAACTCTGGTGCTGCTCCAGTTTCAAGGTTTCTGGAGACTCTTTCTGCCCCAGGGCTCAATAAATCAAAGGAGATTGATTTCTAGATTGTTGCTAACGTGGAACGACTCAAAGGAAGCTGAGGGATCTTGTTGCGGAGGTTACTAGGGTTGGGGGCGAAGACAGATTCCCGCAGCGATGGTTCTTCCCACGGCCGGGGCAGGCCCTGACCTCGGCGGTCCTCGCGGCAGGTGGATCGGGACGCACACTCCTCTCTCTGCAGAACCCTCGGATTATGCGGAGCGAGGAAGAGAGGGGCTTTTATTTTTCCAGGAAAAATTTAAGGCTCCCTAACAGGGTATGTTTGGAACAGATGGAGCCCTGAGACGAGAGGCGCTCTCTGGACCTGGTGCGGGAGGGTCTTTGTTCCAGCGCAGCGTCGCTTCTGCAGAGGCATCCGCAAAGTCTGTTCCGCGCACGCGGTTCCGCCGTCCGAAATCTGCGGGTCTCGGTTTTATCTCCAGACAAGGCTAGGGAACACATCTCACTAATGGCGATTGGCATGTTGCCTTCCTACGAGCACTTTAAGATCCCACAGCCCCTGGCCAGCCCAAAAGGAACCTCCCCCTCCACTCCTTGCCGACACCTGCCGTTTCGTCTTCTCTCCATTCGAGCAACGCCTTGAGTGTGTGGGCTGGATTTCTGTCCTTGTTGGAGGGTTTAACACTCGGTGCTATTTTTTCGATAATCAAAAGGTACTCCTGGATACCAAAACTTTCCCCTTCCACAGAAAAGAAAGAAAGAAAGACAGCCAGATATTTAAATATGTGTGTGTTGGGGTCTGTGCCCTCTTGCGCGCTTCTGTGCAGAGCCTTAGTTCTGAGAAAATGTGAAAGAACTCACAGCTGTCTGCAGCCAGAGATCGGGTCGTCCCTGGAGCGTCCGCTACCCTGGACTTCGGGACGCCCTGATGTGTGCCGGGGCGTCTCCGGAGCTGGGGTGGCCTTCGTCTCCACTAACAGTTTCGAGGTTGGGCTTATGAAACAAAAAGTCCAGACTCACGGTCCTCCTTCCTGGAATTGCAGGCGTAAAAGAGAGTGTTAACCCAGGAATCACGGACTCCAGGGGTACCCGGAGATCCGTGACGGCCTCATCCTCCCACCAGACATGTGTGTTCTAAACTGTGAGCTTCGATGTGCGCGCGCCTGCGTGTGTGTGTGCGCGCGTGCGCGCGTGCGTGTGTAGAACGCATGTCTTTACCAAATACCTAAAACGGCATGTGAGCCCAAAGAGGTTAAAAACCGTTGCTTTGGACAGGGATGGGTGGAGAGCACCCAAGCGATTTCGGGCGGGTATCACAGTCTGTCTACGCGACGGCCTCGCGGACAAGCCCAGATGAGCCCGGGAGGATTCTCTCCTCCTGGCGGAGAGATCCGGCCGAGATGGGGGGTTCTCCAAGAAAGAGCGAAGGAGGTCGGGACGGGAAGGAGAAAGTCGGGGGTGGGGCGCGCGGGGGAGTTTAAAAGGTAAATGGGTAGGACTAACGGGTTGGTGGGACTAGTTAGTGAAGCCAAGTGTCTGGGTAGAAAGCGGGACTCTGTCCCGGGTGCTCTGAATGACATTCTGGGATTCGGGATGTAAAGAGAAAGCCAGGGGGCTTGGACCCGCAGCTCCTGGCCTGTTCCCCACCGACCTGAACTGTGTGCGGGAGCTTGCAGGGCAGCAAGGAAGCGGCGTCCACCCCGCACCGCGCGGCCCCAACCCCGCGCGGCTCCCGCAGGCAGCGCGGAGACCAGTGGGCGCCCCCGCCCCGCGCCCGCGCACCGCGAGGAGCGGCGGTGGCTCAGAGGAAGGGGCGGGTAGGGAGGGCGGCACCATTGCCCAGACCTGCATCTTGGAGCGGCCAATCTCTCTGCTCACACCCCCTCCCCACTGGCGCGGAAACCTCGCTGTATCCCCCGCCTCCCCATCTCCGACTGTGAGGGGCGCTCCGGGCGGGGGAGTGGGTAAATAATTGGCCCGAGGCCGGCTTCCCGGTTCTCGCTCCACTTTCCGGCTGCCTGACTGCGCCCGGGGCGACGCAGCCCCTCGGGGACCTGAGACCAGGTAATACGGCCCCCGCCCTGTCCCGGGTCTGGCCGTACCGCCGCGAACGCCGGTCTACCAGGGTTTGAGTGCGGGTCTCTCTCTTAATCACCACCCCCAGCCCCCAGCTGGAGCCGAGGCGAGAAAGATGCCCCCAATCCCCTCCCTGACCCCGCCACCAACGCCGACCTGGAGCGGAGGACACTCCCCAAAGCGCTCGGCTCCGGGAGCGCGGAGAGTGAAGGAGGGACGGGAGGGGAAGGCGGGGTTGCGGCGGGTGAACAATCAATGGCTTAGCCCAGTTTCCCGCAGGAGCTGCCGCCCATCCACCGTCTATGCAGGCACCAGCTGGCCGCAGCATCTTTTAGGTACGAGCTGCAGGGAGGCAAAGGCTGGCTGGGGGCCGGGAGCCCAGGGCGCGCTGCAGGACTCCAACCCCCCGCGGCGCCAATGCTCAGGATGCTCTTGGCTTTATGAGGTTCAGTTACCAGCGAGTCCTCCATTAACACCTCCCCCGATTACCGAGAGACTGGCAGGGCTGGACTCAGCTCGGAGCGTGTCTCCGGGCACCGGCCGGTCTGTGCCCTCTGCCCACCCCTTCCTCCTCCCCCTCCCGATCTGGAAGCATAAACAGAAAATAAAAGACAGGTGGAGGAAGCTGAGGGTCAGAGGTGAGGGATTCAGATCAATTCAGAGAGAAAGAGAGAGAGAAAGGGAAAGGAGGAAAAAAATTTTCATGCAAAGATTGATTTATTTATTTGGATTAACAGAGGGACCGTCGGCCAGACGCTGGGACTGGTCCGCACCTCTGGCCACCGCCTCCCGCCCTTCGAACCGAACCGAGTTTTTGCAGGAAACATCTGACATCTGGACCTCAAGGTAAGATGTCTACGGGGCTTGCCTAGGCAGAGCGGTTTTCTGCCCTCGGAGTGCGCCCGGACGGCGGGGAGCCCGGGGCGCGTCTCTGGATCCTGCCCCGGGAAGCTGGGGCTGTGCTCCAAGCGGCGTCCTTACCTGAGGTCTCCGGGGAAGGTGCGGTTCCGATGCGCCCCCCGGGCGGGAGGAGGGGCGTGGGGACCCGGGCAGTGCCGCCCGCTGACGCGCAGCTTTTTCCTGCCAGCGCAACCACCATCCCGGCGTGATCAACCCCTTTTGCTCCAAGAATGCTGAACGGTACCACTCTAGAGGCAGGTGAGTTATATGCCAGGTTCCTTCTCACTTTCTCTGCCCCCTGGGCCAGTGGCATGTCGTGGGAAGGCGTGTGTGCTTGTGTGGATACGCGTGTGCGCGCCGTGGTTGGGTGGAACCAAGAGGGGTGTGTGTTTGTCTTCAACATCACACGGTGCTGCGCAGGCTGGCAAATGCAGTCTCATTCAGCCTCCTGACAGGCAGGATTCCCGAAATCTGCGTTTTTGTCCCTTTGCCTTCCTCTTGAATGTCTTTGACATTCCTCAGGATCCGGGGTCTGGGGCGCCAGGCGCAGGCCGGGCGGAGGTCACAGCGCCACTGAGCCTGAAGTAGTCAGTGGCGTGAGGAGGCGCTCGGACCCCGCGCGGAGCTGCCGGGTTGTCTCCTCCTTGGAAGGGCTGGAAGACGCCGCTGCTCACTCGTGTGGGGCTTACGTGGAAACTGGCTTCACGCGCATTTTTCTCGTTGTTCAGTCCTAACCCAGCGCAGCCGTTTCTGCGCCCGATCTCAGCGGACGCAGTGCGGGACTTCTCCCTTTATTTCTGGGGCGCTGAGGGCCGGCGGCGCAGCCATCTCAGGGAAAAGGATTTCAGCCTCCAGAGGCGCGGTGTTCGAGACTTGGCAGCTGCTCCGCTGGAGAATAATCCAGCGGTTCTGGAGGACGGAGGTTTGAAGGGAGGCTTGGAGGGCGCAGAGGCTGTGCGTGGGTACAGAGCCCACGGAAGAGCAGGGCCCTGGCTAGGGAGTCGCATGTGCGAGAGGCTGGCAAGAGTGCGCAGCTAAGGCACGGGGCCACGAGTCCCCCTTCCCAGGCAGTAGAGCTTCCTCAGCCCCAGTTCTGTTTGGTTCTCTCCCATTTGTCTTGAGCGAGCCCCCCTGGTAGGACTGAATCAGAAGTGCGGCCGTGTGTGCCCCATTTTGGACGTGCCAACCTCCCTGTTGGGGGAAGGTTTGCACATAGACAATCTCTGTCTCCAATGTCAAGAGAAAGGCCCCAGTGCCTCCTGGCCACCTCTCACCTTCCACCCAGTGCAGTCCAGGCATCCACGGCCAGGTGGCCCTGCGCACAGCCCTGATTCCCAGCCCCCAGGACGATGCTGACTTCCCACTTGGACCTTGGGGTGCTCACGACAATGCCAAAAGCTGGACGTTGTTTCAAGAGCTGCACCCTTCAGACCAAAGGAGCTCCTCAACCAGCTTAATAGGGTCTAGAGGAGAGGTGACTCCTTTCCCTTTGAAAGGCAAACTCAGGAGCACAAGATCATGGCCTCTAACATACAGGTCTAAAGAGACCTTGAGTCACCTGTGCTCTCAAGTGATGCACATTTTGCTGGGTTATTTTCCTCTCTCTTGAACCTAAAGTCTCCGCTTTCACCCTGGGGAGTTCGACTGGCCCCATCCCTTTGCCCAGGTGGACCTTCCTGAGCTGGGGACAAGGTTGCTGCTATCTCTGTGACCTTCATAGAGAGTCTAGCATCCTGAACTCTCAATCCCAACTCCTCTGCTCCCCCGGAATCCAGCTGCCTGCTTTCCTGAAATCGGCAATGGTAGCAGGATGGGTGGGTGCTCTCGGAACAGAAAGGAAAAGAAAGCTTAGTGGATTGCTTGTGCTCAGTTGTGGGAAAGGGCAACCCTAGGCCAGGAATCTGCCCCATTACTCTTAGTGGAGCTTTGAATTTGGAGGGGAGACCTGAGCCCTATTCCTGGAGCATGCAGAGTGACCCTGTGCACCTGCCCATTGAGTAAGGTGGGGGGCTCCGCTGCAGGAGCTGAAACTGTGAACCCGCCAACTTCTACAGAACACTTGCAGGGCATTCCGCTGGGAGCTGGGAGAAGGGGGAATGTTTTTTTTGTCCAGGGCTGCCAGGCTCAGGCCCCTTGCCAGAGAGGTGAAAGGAGGCAGAGTTAAAGACACTCTCCTTATTTAAAGTGCTTATTTAAAGACCTTTGGGAATTGGGGTGGGGGTGAGGGGGCTCTTAGGCAATCTCTCAGGGCTCCTAGACTGAGAGTTTAGAACATCAGGAGTCACACCCAATTCTTGGGGCATCCCCCGCCCCCCCAGTGGGCTTCCTTCATAGGAACTATGAGAGGAGGCAGGGCTGGAAGGATGGGGAGCTATTTCTACACAGCTAACAAGGACCTCCCAAACTCCAGCAGGCCCCAGGCACCACCCTTAGCTTTCTGCACACTTCCTGCATTCACTGAGAAGTAGGAAACTTGGCAATACTGTGGCGCTGGGTGCAGAAACTTAAAACCTGAGCTTTATAAGAAAGAGCAGGCATAGCTGGGATTCAGCTCCGAAGCTGGTTGCAGAAAGCGCTCTGCCCTGCCTATACCTGGCAGACGACTAACAGGTACAGGTGGGATAGATGAGTGAACAAATGACTGGGGGGCTTGGCTCACAAGGGTTTCTGTGCCTGGCTTCCCTGGGGACTCTTCACGAAGTCTGGCTTTTTCCTGGAGTTACTTGTTACATTTTCCCTTCCTGTAGTCTCCGAAGTTTTATCTCTTGCTAGGAGGGAGTGGTGTTCTTGGGTTCTTTGTTGTTGTTTTTGCTGAGCTGGACTAAAATCCAACAACCACCAAACCCAATTCCAAATGCCCCGTTTGGTGTATGGGGGAGGATTGAGTGCAGAAACTAGACAAAGTGGGTTCAGGTCCTCTATTTACTTTTTGCTTAGCGCTTTCTTGGGTTAATTGACATTCTCAGAGACCTTTCCTCTTTCTCTTCCTCCTCCTCCTCGACTCTGATTCAGGGTAGGACTTGTGCCAGGGCAATCTGCCCCTTTGTGAGAGGACCCGCTGTCTCTGAAAGGCCGGCTGTCCCTAGCTCCTCCTCGGGGGCCCTGCTTGTGTGCACGTGTGTTTGGAGAGCTCATTGATTCCCATGCAAAGGACTAATTACATTACTTACAGTAAATAGCAGTCCTGCTGTCAGGTAGGGCCGCCGAATCGTGTGGGGGGAATCTCCAGCTTAGTTCACTTGACTGGCTTCATTTTCGTGTGAAATTGTGTTTTATGAGCTGCATTCTGGCACCCGGAGGACCTTCACAGCGTCCAGCCTGCAAATAACATCATTTTTGACCCTGAGAAAAAAAAGGAGAAACAGTGGAGTCTGGAGCTCTATGGAAGAGGCGACTCCGGCAGGAAGTCCGGCTGCTGCTCGGGGGCTGCGCTCCTGCCTCCTTCTCCCCCCTTCCATTTCCTTCCTCCCTCCCTCCCTCAACCTCATTCTCTCCCTTCCTTTTTCTTTCCCTTCCTCCTCCCTCCCTCCCTTCATCTTTCTGGATTTGGCCGCAGTTCCAGTCGGGCTCCCCCGGGCGGAGGGAAGCGGGTCTGCGGCGACAGCTCCTCCAGGTGCCCGGGATGTCTGGGGACGCGGGCCTGGCCGTGCCCGGGGTCTGCGGGGCGCGGTGGGAAGCACAAGCGGACCCAGGCGACAGCAGCCAAGAGCGACTCCGGCTTCCTCCTCCTCTGGGGGAAGCCGGGCTGGTTCCGCTTCGGGCCCCCAGGGGGGCTCCGTCCATTAGAATGAATGGACAATATCAGAGTATTGTGGACACTTTTTAATGGGGCCAGGGAGGGGCCGCCGCCGGCAGGAACAGAGGGCGACAGAACAAACCCAGCTCTTGTGAGGGGCAGGTCTGCCATTCTGCGCGTCAGCTCTCACCTTCCTCCCCCCCAGCCAGGAGCCGGTCCACACCCTCCTGAGTGCGCAGGGGCGTCCGGCTTTACGAGTCCCCTGTCCCGCGTGGGTGGTGCGAGCAGCGTGCCATGGGGCCGGCGGTGCCTGGTCTTGGGGGGCAGGCGCCAAGTTCCCAGGAACCCCCGAGTCACGGCCCACGTTGACAAGTTTCAGATGGGGCATTAGAGTCTTCTCCAGCAGTTTTCCTTCGAGCTTCAATTGTGTAAGAATAAACCTCCCCGTGGTCAGGGTTCAGTTTGCACACTCGAGTGCACAAGTCCACACACTGTCCCTTACACTCCGATTTTCTAGAAAATCTTTTTTTGCAAAAAGTAACCCTCGGAAACGTAGGCTTCCCCAATACCCTTTCCGCCTCGGAGGAAGCTCCAGAGCCTAGTAGGGCCGTGGTGTCTCGGGAGGCGAGGCAGGGGTGAACTGTCAGACAGCTGCTTTTAGAAAGCAGGGCGAGGAAGATGGGATGGATAACAGAGGAACGAGCATTATTATCTTCACTTCGGTGAGGTGCTCAATTTCCACCACCCATATGTATGCATTTCAGGAGGTAGCCCTGTAGGCTGGGCATGACAAAGTCCACAAGGAGGAAACCCAAAGTTTGGAGCTGATGTTGTGTGTGTGTGCGCTGTGTCAGGGTGTGATCTTGAACTCAGATCAAACAGGCCGGCTCTGGGCCTCCCGCGCCAGGGCGGGGACAATAAGGTCTCCTTTTCCCCTTTAAAACACGACTGCTGGG
This sequence comes from Cheirogaleus major, assembly GCA_963574435.1. Classification (NCBI taxonomy): domain Eukaryota; kingdom Metazoa; phylum Chordata; class Mammalia; order Primates; family Cheirogaleidae; genus Cheirogaleus; species Cheirogaleus major. Next base: position 16,155 of record CAUYPO010027948.1, read on the forward strand.
AACTCTTGGAAAGATGTGTGTGTGCGTGTGCGTGTGCGTGTGTGTGCGTGTGCGTGTGTTGTGGGGAGGTAGATGCCCCCTCCCACCCCCGCCCCCTTCTCTCTTCCCCCCACCCCTTTGTAATGTTTGTCCCTGCGTGCCCATCACCGGGGGGTTGAGAGGAGTATGACAGGTCTTTGTTGTCTGAATAAAAATCCGTGGCAGCTCCGGGGAGAGAACTCCTCCTACTAAATTATCAAAAATGGGCTGGCTTTAGTCTCTTAACAAATTGGACACAGCTCAGGCAGGAGCAGTCCCCAACCCAACCTACAGGCTCTGCGAACTCGCGAGCAGCCAGGGACCGCTGGAAATAGCACTTCTTCTTCTTTCTTTGTGTTCAAAACTATTTTTCTTTCTTCACCAGTTTTTGTTTTCCTCCCCCCCCCCCCCCCCCCGCTGCAGTTGTTTCCCATTAGTAACTCGATCTCTCTCGGAGCATAAGATTCGCCTTCTCCGCCTCCTTCCCCTCCGCCCGTGTTTGTTTGTTTTTTGCACATCTCCTTTAGGGAGACGCTGGGGCTTTTTTTTTTTTTTTTTTTCCCTTTCCTTTCCTCCGCTTTTTAGCCCTTTTCCCCCTCAAGCAGACCGATTTCCACTCTGCCTGCTTCTTTCTTCTCCTCTCTCTCCCGCCTGCCCTCCGTCCCGAGCGCGTCTGCGCTCCCGCACCGCGCAGCCTCCGCCGTCCCTCGGCGCCTTCACTCGGATGCGCCGAGCGCCCCGGGCGAGTGTATGGAAATAGTGGGGCGCCGAGCAGAAGACAACGCGTGTACTTTCCGCCCCTCAGCCATGCTCTTCCACGGAATCTCCGGAGGCCACATCCAGGGAATCATGGAGGAGATGGAGCGCAGATCCAAGACTGAGGCCCGTCTGGCCAAAGGCGCCCAGCTCAACGGCCGCGACGCGGTAAGGAAGGGCCCGGCCGCGGAGGCACCGGGCGCCCCGCGCGCTCCGCAAGCCGAGCTCCAGCCCCAGGCCGGCGGGGGTTAGGGAGGGAGGGTCGCAGGGACGTTCGCTTGAGGCTGGCGGGCGGGTTTTGTCCTGTCCCCCTGGGTCTGTGAGGCTAAGAAACAGCCCCCTTTCTGACTCGTCTCCACTACCGAGACCCCGAGCTCGCTGCCCTTTGTCGCGGCTGTTCCCGAGACAGCAGGGCGAGCCGGGGGCGGGAGGAGGAGTTGTTCTTTTCTACAAACCCCAAACTCCGGTCTCCCTTGATTCTGGGTGCGGCTCCGGCGAGGGTCGGCAGCCCAAGGGCAATCCGGGCGCGAGCAATAGAGGGCTGCGCGCCGAGGAGGCGTCCGGGCCACGCTGGAGCCCGGGTGGCCTTAGTCTCTGAGCCCGGTGTCCAGACCTTGGGAGTAGGCGCGCTGGGCCGCCTGCAATTCTGCAGATGCTCCTGGCTCGGCATCCCCAACCCTGAGATGGTCGGGGTCTCTGGCGTCCCGGTTCAGTCTCTCTGCGACACAGGACCGCGTTTAGGTTCTGGGCCAGGCGCAGGGCAGCGGAGGCACCAGTCCAAACGCAAGAACTTTCTAGCCCTTAAAAGATCGACTCAAATACCACTGTGACTGCTATTTCTAGTAAAAGTCGTGTCCTCTTAATGAAGAAAACCAATTAGTAATCTGAATGCTTCCCGTTCCTTCTCACTAGCGGGAGGGGGAAACTACAGAAGTCTCCGGAAATGATTTCAGCTGAACGGAGCTGTGAGGGTCCTTTGATGTCACACCAGGAACTGTGGCTCCAACTAACCCGGAGCTGCCCTCGCCCCGCTCAGCGGTGCCCTGGGTCCTGCCGAGTAGCCCAGGGTCTCCGTTTGCAGCATTAAAATCCATCGCGGGCCCTGGTCGGAGTCAAGCGCTAAACTTTACTTTTCCAGGCCCGCCAAAGTTTTGCGGGGAAGTCCAACCCATTTCTGCTAGTCTTGAGGAAAATGTCCAACGGTTAACTTCTTTTTCCCTTTCGTGGTTATCCTGTTTAAAACTAAAAGGCAGCAACCCAAACCCGAATTTCGCAGCGGGACCGGGCTCGTCAAGGTGGGGTTTACCATCCTTGGTGGCGGCAGCGGGGACCCAGGTGGTGAGGTTAACCTGGGCACTGAGCAGATTTTCATGACAAAGATCTCAGTGCGTGTTTTGACGCCAGAGAAGAGGGACTTGTACCGAGGGGACTGGACAACGGATCCTCTTTGGGACCAGCCGCTTGGCCCCCTTGCTGGGGTGGAGAGAATAACAGCCCTGAAAATTAGGGAACAGCAGGATATGCCAAACGTACCTTAATTAAAGCAATGCCAGCCAAGGTATGAACACAGGTATAATAATCCCTCTTTTGGTTTTCATTTCAACGCTGCTTGTAAGAATTTAGAGAAATAGAATTGTGATGCTGTTTGTTCAAAAACAATCTGTGCTAGTTCAAATTTCCTTTCCACTCCCCAATAATTCTCGTTGTGTTGTTTTGTGTGCGTCGAAAGCCACCATTTTTAGCTTGTAATTATTTGAATTCTGAACACCCACCGAACTACAGTCAATACGCTGCCAGTCCTTTGCAAGCGAGGCTCGGGACGGCTGGGATGTCTTTAGGTTTAATAGTCTAGGGAGGACGCGTACGCGGGATCTGGCAGACGCGGAAGAAAGGGAACGAGCCGCAAATGTCCATCCCGCCCGGCCCCGCAGGTTTGCCTGCGCGCCACGGCCCGGGGCCCAGCTGCGCTCCCCGCGCGCGCTGCGCTCGCTCTGCCCGGGGAAGGGAACCCGCGTGGTGCGGCGCCCGCGCCCGCAGCCTCGCAGTGCGCTTGCTTTGCAGGGCATGCCCCCGCTCAGCCCCGAGAAGCCCGCTCTGTGCGCCGGCTGCGGGGGCAAGATCTCGGACAGGTACTACCTGCTGGCCGTGGACAAACAGTGGCACCTGAGGTGCCTGAAGTGCTGTGAATGTAAGCTGGCCCTCGAGTCCGAGCTCACCTGCTTCGCCAAGGACGGCAGCATTTACTGCAAGGAGGATTACTACAGGTACTCCCCGCCCCCCAGGGCCCGGTACACCTGCCGGGCCACCTACCCCAGCCTGGAGTCCCCTCTTGGTCCCCCCATCTTTTTCCCCTTGGGGTCCCGTGATCATTCCACAGGGAAACCCACGGCACACGTCTCCTAGCTGCAATGCCCGGGCGGGCGGCGGCGGTGGTGGGCGGGACGTCAAGGTGTGGAGCGTGACCTGCGAACACCGCGCGCCCCAGCACCGCGCAGCTCGGTCGGCAGAACCTGGGGAAAGGCTGGGGAGAGCGAACGGACGTGTCTCCGTCAACCGAGGCTTGATCCGTTTATTTTATTTTACTTTTTTCTTCGTTTTTCCGCTTACTACGAACTGGGCAAGTTCCATGCCTTGGAACTGAACTGGGGGCCCGGGCAGGAGCACCGGGTGTTAGGGTTTTCGCGGGGGGCAGGAGACCGTGCAAATAACTATGACAAGGCATACGTGCCATTGCGGAGACCAAAGCCACTCATTCCGAGCTCCTTTACCCCCAGTTAGAACCGTGTCCGCCAGACTGGGGAGGAAACTCGGCGGCAGCATCTTTTTCTCTTCCCAGTTGCATTTCCGGACTGGGAAAGACAGAGCCGTGGGCAGGTGGGCCAGCTCCGCTCTCAGCCTGCGCGAGAGAGGCGGTTAGAGAAGAACATACTTTCCCCTACAAAACTGTCATTTTTCTGAGGCTGTGTCCAGAAGCTTTCTCGCACACTCACACATCCAGGAATGATAGTAATACCTTCCTTCATTTAAAGAATATTTTCTAGTCGGTTAAGCGTTTTCACTCGGCGTCGCAATTATGCGCTCTGTCAGCCAGTGCAGGTTTGTCTGCTTAGCGTTTTGTTTTGCTCTTTAAAATCTTCACTTTACAGAAAAGGAAATGGAGGCTCAGTTGCCTGGTTCTTCTGACTTTAATGTAAGGGATTTTTCTTTTCTTTTTCGGGTCTTGGTCACCAAAACAGGTCAATGAGCAGATAAAACTGATGCCAAAATGGGCCCCATGTCCTGCCCTCGCGGAGCCTTCCCAGGCCTCAGTCTTGGGCCCCTGCGGACCAAGCCCAGGTGTCGCGGGTGGGAGAGGGCCCTGCCTTGCTTCCACCAGCGCCCTGACTCGACTGTTTGCTTCCAGAAGGTTCTCTGTGCAGAGATGTGCCCGCTGCCACCTTGGCATCTCCGCCTCCGAGATGGTCATGCGCGCCCGAGACTCCGTCTACCACCTGAGCTGCTTCACCTGCTCCACCTGCAACAAGACCCTGACCACGGGCGACCACTTCGGCATGAAGGACAGCCTGGTGTACTGCCGCGCGCACTTCGAGGCGCTGCTGCAGGGGGAGTACCCGCCGCCGCTGAGCTACACCGAGCTGGCCGCCAAGGGCGGCGGCCTGGCCCTGCCCTACTTCAACGGCGCGGGCACCGTGCAGAAGGGGCGGCCCCGGAAGCGGAAGAGCCCGGCCCTGGGGGTGGACATCGTCAGTTACAACTCAGGTGCGCCCCCGCGCCCCGCACAGCCGGCCCTCGGCGTCCCCGAGGAGGATTCTAGAACTGCTTTCCCATCCGAGGCCTTGCAGCGAGAGAGGCCTTGCCCAGCGCCCCCTGGTTCTCACAGCTCCCCTCCCTGCGCAGGAAAGGGGGGAGGGTCCGGAGGGGGAGGGGAGGAGGAGAGGAGGGGGAGGGGAAGGTTAAAGGGAAAGTAGAGACGACGCTTTATTTAGGTTGTGGCAAAAAACGCATTCATAACTATGGGTTGTGGTGACTTCCCCCAAACAGGCCGAGCCAAATCCTTGTTGCCCATTAGTTAATGAGCCCATTAGTTTCTGGCTCCCAGTTGGAGCCAAACAGCCCCAGGGCGATTCCTTTGTGGCAGCCAAGTTATAGATCCTGGAGGAGGGTTTCCTAAATACTGAAGGGAAAAAAAAAATCTTCAGAGCCCAACCTCAGTCTGTCTAGAGGGGCAGAGGCTGTGGTCACCAGCCTGAAGTTAATCAGGAACACAGTTGGCGAGAGCGCTGAAAAACCTAATCCCTGATCTTGGCGGAAGGCCGCTGTCGGGGTGGGAATCATTCTCCGCAGCTGCGCTGGCCTGTGTCCTTCGCACATCAGACTGTCCCTCCACGGCCTGTTCTCTGTGTGATAGACCGTCCAGACGAGGAGACCCCTGCCAACGGAGAGGACCCCAGGTCAGGCCGCTGAAGAGGCTTAGTGGTGTCTCAGGCTGCTCTTCTGTCCTGCACCAACCTTCTCTCTTAGTTGAAACCAAAATGCAGGCACAGACCGAGAGCATGCTTTCTTGCTTGCTTTGGGGACACACCTGTCATTTACCAGTCTCTCTCCCATGCATCGAGTTCCCATTGTTGGCAGCCTGGCCCCTGCTCCCATCTCCCAGGTGAGGACGGAGACAGGCCCTGCAGACCATAATCTAACTCTGAGCAGGATAGAGGCACTTCTTGTGAGTGCCAGCCACTGGAAAAAGGGGTTTCAGAAAGCCCTGGATAACTTTTGGGGAGCGTAAGGACCTTAACTGCTCTGGCTTCTTCCAATGCCCTGGCCCAGGCTTGGCTGGAATCTCAGCCGGCAGGAGAGTCTGGGAAGGGCAGACCATTCTGCTGGAAGGGACCTTGGGAATCGTATTGTGGCAACCTCCCTGGTACCATGAGCACTCCAGATAGACAGCAAATGTGGGCAACTAGGAAGAGCAGGGCTCTTGCCTGTTTTTCTCTTCCAGTCCCGTGCCTGGCCTGGTGCCTGACATCGTTGCTCAATGGTAAAGGGACAGTGTCCAGCCAGTTAAGTGGTTTGCCCAGGGTCCTACAGCCGTGAGCATTTAGAACCGAGAGTCCTGCTCTGAATTGAGAGCTTGCAGGGGAAGCCACACAGGCTGAGTGGGCATCCCCCAGACTTCTGCCAGGCTCTCTCCTGGGGTTCTCTGCGGCAGATCTAACTGAGGAGGAACAAGCAGTTCTGGGCAGGGTCGCAGGGAGAATGGGGACCGGGGAGCCCAGGGCTGGCTGCGCTTGTCGCTAGGAGGTTTGTGCCAGGGTGGCTGGATGGCAGAAAGTGCACTGGCTGGCTCCCTGCGGACCCCGCCAGGGTCCTCTGTGTGAGGGCAGCCAGCACAGCCTGGGTTTTGCCAAGCCTCAGTAGGTAGCAAGCTGCGCCCCGGCCTCGCCCCTGCTGCGCCGGGGCAGGGATTTGCTCAGGGGCCACCTTGCCCTGCGCGCCTGCTTCATCTCCTTTGATGCTTGGTCCCGGGGCAGGGCAGGCGGGGCACTAATTGTTCTTTATTAATAGAAGATGACATCGGAATCTCGGGCCACTCATCAAGGCCCGACTGCCTTAATGAGAGAGAGAGAGAGAGAGAGAGAGAGAGAGAGAGAGAGAGAGAGAGAGAAACACATATATATAACTAGCGAGGTTTTTGGAGAGAGGGAATCTCTCAGCCAGGATAAAGTCCACAAGGGCGTAGATTTCTAGCCAAAAGGCAACAGTCCTGGCTTTTTACTTGTTTATTTAATCTAATTAGCTGAATCTGATTTCACCTTGGATCTTACTTTATGTTAGAAAGATCCAAAGAGCCCTAGGAACAAGCAGAATCTAGCTTCTCTTACTTCTCAGAAAAGAACTAGAAAGTACAAATTTATTTCTTAAAAATAATGAAAATCTCCTTCCGAGCTACTTAGTGCTGCTGCAGATTGTTGAGGAGGTTGATGGTGCCCTGCTCTGGAAGGGGGGAAGAGTGGCCGGGGCCCCCTTAACCCGAAGAGTCTAAATCATGTCACTACAAACTGGATGCCTCTTAGTGAGTTTCCACCCATCCTTTCTGGACTTCACCCAGAGATATGAGTAAATAGGGTGTGTGTGTATATATGTGTGTGTGTGTGTGTGTGTGTGTGTGTGTGTGTGTGTATATATTTTAAAGATTAGGTGAAAATAATCTAGATTAACTGGTTTAAAGATGCCTGACCAGAAATCAGCCCATTATTTTAAAAAGTGTTTAGGAATTGGATGCTAGTTTGTTACAAAACTGGGAAAAGAAACCGTTCAGTAAATTAAAAACAGATTAAACTGTAGAAAATAAAATGGACCTACAGTTTTAAATTATTTTAGTCTTCTTTGGATTTTATAGTGCCATCTCTGCTTAAATGTAAACAAGTGTCATAAAGGGTAATGCCGATACTAAATCAAGTATGATTTACACAGTGATATGTTTTTTTTTTTAAATGCCCAAAAAGCACGTTGATGATTTAAAGACTCTTGGAGAAGATGTGAAACTTGGCAGAGGTCAGTTAGTGCTGGACATAAGGCCAATGCCTTTTTAATGAGAATATTCTTAATTTAGTTTATACCTCTGCTAATTAATCAGGCAGATATTTAAGAAAGATGCATGGAAAGTTTATCTGAAATGCTGGATTGAAATAAGGCCCTCCAGAGGTGAAAAGAAAACTTAGTTTGGGATAGGCAGATGCTATTTGGGTAATTTAGCATTAATTGAGAGACCAAACTTTTGCCATTTCTTAAAATCTCTTTTCCTTCGGTTCTTTCTTCCCATTCAAGCTCCAGGCTCCTGGTGGTTAAGTTAGCCTGGCACTGACCCCTAGTGGTCTTCCCGGGATCAGTTACTTCTCAGCAGGTTGCAGGCTCAGAACAGACTCTCTTTGGGATAGGTGACTATCTCCTAGGCGTCTGAAAATAAAATATGTAGATCTTCTTACTAACTTTATAACACCAGATGTGTACTTACAGGTAGATGCTTAAGACAAAATTTAAAAAGTTATTTCATCGCAGAATTTGGGGAGAAAAGACCCCTATAGTTTTAGAAATAGACCTGAGGAAACACAATAATTTGCAAATTTACATAATTCATTTGTAGTTAAATGGAAATAATGTGGGATGATGCCCTGAGTTACTCTGTAGAAGAAATAGATTTCCCTCTCAAGTTGCATAATATGTGATAATGTGGTCACAGGAAAATCATACACAGTACTGTTTAATAAAAATCGGACAACCTATCTCCTTACACATTGAATCGTGTATTTTATGGAGAAGTGAGGCCTATAATTGTGTTTAATGCACTAAAATACTCTGCTGAGTCTTAAATCCAGCAATAATGGATATAGGGTGCATATTCATGGAAGCAATTTCATTTTCATCAAATAGTGCTACAATTATTTTTCATAAACTTCATTTTAAGAATGAATGATTATATAGTTAGGTTGGGAATCATATTCATCTATAAAAAGTACCACCTTGAGTGGGGAGGAAATGGCTAAGGGCATTAAGTCTTCTAAGTGTAGTACTCAATTTGATGTGTTGTTCAGGAAAAGTTACATGTTGGTCACATATGATAGGAATGAAATCTTATTTGAAGAAGCCTCCAGTGACTAACATGTGCTTCTTTGGCCACTTTGTTGTGGGTATGTTCATAATCTGGTTGTGAAATATAGCTCAGTTTACTGGAGGTAAGTAGAGTTTTATAGTAGGTCATAGAGATGCTGTTTCATCCTTTTGAGGATCTGAAAGTGCAATTCTGTAGAATACTTGAACTTGACATATCCCCTCTGGGATGACATAGGATAAAATGTAAAGTATACACTCTGTGTTATCTCTGGGTATATGGTTACTGTTTCTGGTGGAGTTTAAGAAGCCCAATGTTCAACATTGGAATGTATATCCGACTTGGATTCCACTTCAAGTTGATTTAATTTGGCATTAATATTCACTTGTAATTTTGCTGATGAACCAAAGATTCAAAATCTTGATTGAATGCTTCTTGAGCTCCTGACCCTGTGTTTGACTCAGGGGATCCAAAGGTGAATATGATACAGTCCTTTCCCTCAATGAACTTACCTGCTCTTTTGCCAAGTGTGTTCTCCTTCTTATGTGTCTTATGGAAATGCAAACAAAGGAGACATTAGTTCATGCCTAATCCTGTTACATTAGGAGGAATTTCCTGTTAAATGAATGTTGTACGTGGCTGGCCTCTTGGTTGATGACTCTAAAACTTCTATGTTTCTATAAATATGCAATTGGCTGAATATTATTTAAAAAGTAATTCTAACCAGAGCATAGCAGGCAGATACTATTTTATCAAGCAGAATGGAAGACCTTATGTCAAGGGATGCCTCACTTTTTTTGAGATTCAAGTTTCTTCTCCCTTAAATGACATGATCAGGTTAACTTTCTATCTTCTATTGTAATGCACTAAAGTGCAGGATAATTGGATCTGAATATCCATCTGAAGGAAGGATTTAAAGAAAATAATTGCCATTTCCATTTGTAATTATATTTCCTATGCAGAGCCAGGAGATTACGGGAAATACCTTTTGAGTATGCAGCTTTACATCCTGGGGGATGATGACTTTCTGGCTGGTTTCAAAGACTGGGATTGTTTTGCCCTGGGTGTTGAGAAAGGCTTTGCAAGGGGAGAGAAAATATCACCCTTTCTCTGCCAGGCCAGCCATGGGCACAGCTCACATCCCGCTCACAAACATCTGGAGCAACAGGGACCACGACCTGAGCCTGGAAATACGCACTGTCAGAGCCTCTTAGCTGTGAGCTGGGGGGAGCGCTTCAGGCATGAACAGAGTGAAGAGAAGTCTGGGCTCATTCCCTTTTAGAAATATTTATTGAAGCAACTCCAGGGGAAAATATTTTCTTTCTGGTGTAGTGCTATAATAACCAGTTATAGCTAAAAGCTCTCAAAAATAATATTCGTATGTTTACAGAACAAAATTTGCAAATTCTTAATTCCTCAACTTCTTCCCCTTTCCCAGCCACTTTCTTTTTCCTGTTTGAAAAAAGCTCCAGGGATAAGGCTCAAATTTGAAGCTGATTTAGAGTCTCCCCCTGGTCGGTAGGCTCCCAGAAACTTTCAGACTTGAGAGAGCTGAAATATTTGCTTGCTATATGCCTTAGGGCAAAAAGCAATGCCTTCAGACACTATGTCTCCTTCCAGAAATACAGACAAAATGTAGAGTCTCAGAGGAACTGTGAGTGAGTGAGCACAGTTGGGGGGCTGACACACACGACAATATTAGAAAAGGGCTTCTTCTTTTGACCCTTGGAGGTCTCTCTCAGTCCCACATCATGACTTAGGGTTTGTTAACCTTCCCCAATTTTTCTAGCAACCATTAAGCAAAAGAGGGGATTTAATTAATGTTTTTCTGTTACATAAACTTCACTTGTATCCACATGATCAGACCAGTTTGGCTCACGTTAGCAATTCTTTCTTCATAATTGGGTCGACAGGCTCTTCCACGATTGCCTGGTTTTCATAGTAGCATCACCCACCCGCCATCGTTTGAGCTAATGCAGAAATTTCCACTCAGCAGTCATTTGTTTGCTGTTACTGCACCAGGTTGTAATGAAAACGAGGCAGACCACTTGGACCGGGACCAGCAGCCTTACCCACCCTCTCAGAAGACCAAGCGCATGCGAACTTCCTTCAAGCACCACCAACTCCGGACCATGAAATCCTACTTTGCCATCAACCACAACCCGGACGCCAAGGACCTCAAGCAGCTCGCCCAGAAAACAGGCCTGACCAAAAGAGTTTTGCAGGTAAGACACCTTCCTCTTTGACAGTGCATACATCTCCCCTTCCCCTTGCCAGTAAAAACAGTTCTCTTCCCTGGTTAGCGTGTGTGACGTGGATATTTCTTATACTGCTTCTTACTGGTTTATCTTAGTTATCTCTCCCTCGAGGGTATCTTGAGATGTTGCAGGGGCTTCCTGGAGGGTGTTCAGAGAGCCAGAGTCATTTTAAGCGCAGCCTCATTCTCCCCACAGGTGAGGAGGTGGGTCCCCCAGAGCCAGCACAACTTGCGCGCGTTATTGCCGTGTGAATGCAAGTGACGTGATTTGCACAAGCTGTGGCTCTAGCTAGAGGTTTCCATGCGCATTGAGTTCAGTGCACAGACTTACAAGGGACCCGCTAGCACCGTCTTGCCTCAGCAGACTCTCAGTGGCCTCACTCCCAGGCCACGACCTTCCAAATTCAGCAGGGCCCTTTTTTTTCAACTCCTAAAAGTATGGTTAGTTAGTTGTCTCAGCAACCAACCGTAACAAACCATAATTAAAAGCTAAATACTGGGAGTCAGTTTTGCTGTCCAATTTCTTTCTTAAGCTCGTCATGCTAAGAACACGCAACGAATGAAATTATAATGGGTTGCTGTGAGTCACATGTGATCTTCTGCCACTTCTTAATGGCGAATAGCAGGCGTTTTAAATTCTGCTGAGCAGTTTCAGGCTGTCCGAGGTCTGTGGTTCTGGGAGAATTTTTCCTATGCGGAGAAAATGTGCATGTGTCAGACTCTTGACTAGCTTGAAGTCTGTTCCAGTGATGTTCATTTCACGGGTGATCCTTACCCTTGCCATACTTTTAACGGCCCTGCCTCTCTCCTCCTCCTCCTCCTCCTCCTCCAAAGACCACAGTTGAGGAATCAGGGTCTGTTTCCCTCCCCTTCTCCCTGTGCCCTCATTCCCACGGTGTGTCCACCTGAGACATGCGTGGTTTCGAGAGGCACCTGCCCATGCCAGGGGGCGGAATAATGCGTGCAGGTGAGAGAACACGCACCTGCACTGCTACTCGAATGATTCTGTTTTAAAAGAAAAAGAAAGAAAAATAAAAAAGCCCCCCCCCCCAGAAAAATACACAGTTATATTTAAAATATTTATTTTGATATATAATTTTTATATTTAAAAAAAAATATATATATTTTTTAATGTAAATATATATCTCCAAAAAAGAAAAAAGAGAGAAAGAAAAGAAGTGTAACAGTGAACATCGGTAAAGACATCCACTGGGATTGGTTTGCAGGTTTGGTTCCAAAACGCACGAGCCAAATTCAGAAGGAACCTTTTGCGGCAGGAGAATGGGGGCGTCGATAAAGCCGAGGGCCCTGCGCTCGCGGCCCCGGCCCCCGCGGACAGCGGCGCGCTCAGCCCACCCGGCCCTGCGACCTCTTTGCCGGAGCTACCCAAAGCCACAGTCACTGTGGTGGCAGCCGTGACCGCTGGCGTGGACAGCCGCGACCCCGGGAGCCCCTCACAAACTACCTTAACGAACCTTTTCTAACATTGGTTTTTTTTTTTGTTGTTTTTTTTTTTCCCAAAAATTCTTCTTCTTTTTATTATTATTCTAATTATTATTATTTTATTATTTGCAAGACTTTTTTTTTTTTTTCCCTTCTCACCCACAAGCTATTTGGGGAATAAAGGCAGCAGCTTGGTGTGTAGCATCTGCAGCCACTCGGCTAATGAGTTTACAGGATTGTCTCCTTCAAGTGAATCTAACATTTTGTCTGCAGAGTGTATTTGGCTTTTTTTTTTTTTCTTTCATCGATGAGGTCTTTCAGTCGGGAAGGGGAGTTTTTTAATCATTCTTATAAGTGCCTCTTAAAATTGTATGTTACTTATTTCCAGAATCTCGAAGGAAAAAAAAAAAATGAGCGGCATTATTATGGGCAGATCATCGTATTCCCGGTTAAGTGATGAGGTTAATAATGAACCAGATAATGAATGAAAGAGTTATTTTTAAAATCTTATCATTGTACGTGTGATTGTGGAATTTTGAAAACATTCCTCTTTTTAATTTTAGAACTGAAAAAAAATGTTTTGAGTATTCCTATTTCTTATCTGAACTGTTAATTCAAATGAGGAATGTGATTAAACAAAAGCATTCACTATAGCAATTTTAAATAGTATTGCTTAATTAGGTGGGAAATCTCTTCCAGGAATGGGACTTTTCCTTCTCTTAGGGATGTACAACCTAAAAAACCTTTTACTTATTTGTTTTTCAACATTTGAAAATACTTAAACTCCCTGTGTATACATGAAAATTCCACATAGAATCTGAAATTCTATACTTTTACCCTCCTAGAGCAAAAAAACAAACAAAACCCCTCCAAAAACCCTCTGAAACCATTCCTTCTAAATTACTTTTTTTTTTCCCCAGGGAAAATGGAAATAAGCAAAATATAATTTTTTAAGGAGTCAAAAAATTGGTATCATTTAATTAATAGCTCTATTAATTGGCTTCAGCTGTACCATCATATTGTATCTGGCATTCTATATGAATAATGTTTTTTTTTTTAAAAAAACCCAACCTGATAGACTAATTCTAACAATGGGAATTCTTTGGTTTTGTTTTGTTTTTATTTTGGCACAAGTTGACTTAATGTGTCAAAAAAACCCTTTTCTGACATTAGAGATTTGAAGTTATTAGTCTTAAAGTAGATAAACTCAGAAGCCTTGTGGATGCTGATCTGAATATATTTCCTAGTTTACAGTAGCATTTTTTTTTTCTTTAATTTAAGCTAAAATCTTAATGGTCTGGGCAGTGGTGAATGTTCATCTATACGCTTCTGTTGTAGTTAAATACCAATTAGATTGTGGATTTCCTAAACAAAATAAAAAAGAAGTCAAGATATATGTCTTGCTTTAGTGGATTGTTAAGAATAACTTTGCACATATTGTCCACTTTTTGGGCCCCTTGAATCTCCTCTGGTGGTCTGAGTGGCTATTTAATAGATTTTAAAGGTGTCCTTCTGGCTGTATAAATGTGTGGTTACATATTGACAGTTCACTGCCCACATTAAAGTGCATTATTGTAACTTTTGCTCAGGGTCTTTAGAAAAATTAGCACAGAAAGTAGCTTATTTTTTAAAAAAAAAAAAAGATGATGGAAGATAAGTTAACACTGTAACAGAAGAAAGGTGTGATTGCCATTATATATTTAGCAAGTGTGGTTATCATCTTCTATGGAGCTTAAATCTTGACTTTTCATATTTCTATTACATTTTGGGCATTTACCACTAACCAGACTAAACAACCTTGGTAAGGCTGAGATCTTATTAATACAGTTTTACAGGTAAAATATTGACACTTATAAATTTTGTTCTTTGACAGAACAATATATGGTACTATAGATCTACTTTATTAAGTAGACTGATTATAACTCAGTTCTCCTATGTGCCTTATGATATAACTTGGAAGTAAGTTTGTGAAAAATCAGGATATATGTGTTGTTTGTTAACTGTTTTAAGCCCTTTTGACACCTCACTAGTTTTGTACTGTTTCACCTCTTATTTCTGAAACTCTTTTTATGGTGTATCCTGTTAGAGAGGACAGACATGTCATAGAAAGCAGTTGTGCACTCTTTCAAATATAGTTGATAAATTCAATAATCTTATATATTGAGCTTCGTGTTTATAGTACAGTAAGTGGTCTAGCAAAATTGTCCATGTTTCTTTGTTTATTGATAAATGCATTGTATAGAAACTATTTCCCCTAAATATTTATGGACCAAACAATTGTGATATATCCTATTAAATTTGTGTGAATAAACCATTTTGAATCTAAGGAGTTTTATTTCCCACCAGTTTTATTTAAGTCTTAACTGTACTAGTGTGTTTCCAAATATCTATATGTAAAAGCTATTAAAATGGTAATACAAAATTAGAAAAAATATTTAAACATACAAATAGTTTTTAGATTTTCAAACTTCTGATTCATATTAAATGTACACACGGTTGCACATGCAATGTAATTCAACCTAGAATTACCTTTAAATATATTTGCTTATAATAAAAGTAATGCCCCACTGATTTGACTCAGTCCAATTTTTAGAATAAAAAAAGATAATTAGCAGATAAAGTAATTGCATGAAAAGAAACCTTAAATATGATTAAGATTTAATGTGAGGTCTATTGAGCACAAATGGATATTTGTAAATCTAAATAGAAATTGAAGACCCCTAAAAGCCAAGTTGCTCTGTAGTTAATAAATTGTCACTATGATTTTTTTCAGGGAGAACAAATCTTGGGGCATTACAGCCAAACATCCCGACGTTTGAAAATTCCCTAAAGTATTAAAAGAAGGGGAAAAGTTTGATCGGAAATCCACTGCAGTGAAGACAAAGACACTATTAGGTTATGATAATCATACATTTAAAAATTTATTGAGCCAAAAGAGAGAGAGAGAGAGAGAGAGAAAGAGAGAGAGAGAAAGAGACTTAAATGTCATTTATTGAATGTTAACAAAGCTTGTGTTCTTTATGGTGTCTAACACAAATGAAGGCTTAAAATTATGTGGTTTAAAACAAAATTAGACAAACCTTGTATAAACCAGAGCAACCTGGCAGTAATATGCCCACCCCATATCTGAAGAAAATTATTACTGAAAAAAAATTCCACACATTTGTCAAGCACAAATAGTTGTAAAATAAAGTCCAAAAACATTCATTTCACCTGCTTGCTAATGTGTATTAGTCCTGTGAATGGCATTTTCCAATTGTAAATTCAAAGAAAAGCTATCCCTCATTTAAGAGTATAGGGATCAAAATCCAGTAATTTTAGTATCATTGTTTATTACTTCCTTTTTAAACAGAAATCTCTGCATGCACTTTCACCTCTAGTGTACATCTCTGTATGATGACTTATCTTTGCTGTTTCTTGTATGATAAATAGCTTTCATTAATAAACATTTTATTTGATGCAAACATAGTTAACTTTATGTTAAATACACTGTTGAAATTAATTTTGAACACTGTCTTAAAGAGGCAGCCCAGTACATTTACAACTTGCTATGAAAAAATCTAAACAATATAACGAGGTTAAATTTTAGTAATCATGGATAAAATGACTTACTTGGTTTTTAACTTTTCATGACTTATTTTCACTAGTTGTATTCAATTGGCACATGTATGAAAAACAAAAAGAGTTAACCCAAATTACAATGAAAGTAAAGTTCAGAACAAACTATTGTATAAAATTTCAGCAACTTTTTTTAGATTATTAGGGTAACATTTACAGATCCTCTGTGAGTTTACATGTTTGCTATGCAATGAATAAATTTATGAAGTGTAGAAATATATTCTGAACTATGAAAAGATCCAATCTTTGCATAGTTCAAGTTACATATAATTATTACAAACAAAGGACAAATGGAAAGAAAAGCAAATATTTAGGAATGAGGTTTTTTTAATTGTTAAAGGGAATATTTGAAGAAAGAATTTTTTAACTATTCCTATTTAGCTGTATATCCAAAGCATATGTTAAACAAATTAACATATAAAATGCTTTCCAGAAAAATTTTCATTATGATGAAATTTTTATTATATACAAATGAACCCTATGTAAATGATGTAACTTTTATGAATGACAGACATTAAATATTTCACTTACATGCATTCTCAGAATTTTGAATGTTTTCTTCAATGCTTTCCTTTCCTGAATACTAAAAAAGAAACAATTTTTAAAAAGAGAGAGCAACTTACTAATATATTAAAAAAGCAATGCACCATGACAAGTATACTATTCTGAGTGATCATGAAACATGTTGGTTTTGTCACTAACTTGAATGTTTATGCCTCATTGAAACCTCATCCATGGCCAGAGCAACATAAATAGATTTTCCAATACTTTTCCAGCCAGTTTATTCAAATCTTTCCCCTACGGCTTTGCCTTCTTTCCCTGTTCTGTCACCTATGGCAGTTTCATTTAGAAATATTTTGGAACCTCGCCTGGTTTCACAGACCTTTAAATATTTGTCTGGTATGTGAAATGTGGGAAGAGACCAAAGAGGGAAAGAACATAACTGCAATTAGACATCTGAAAAAAATAATACAAATTTGAAACAGGCACATTTTTTAAAAAGTAAAAGAAAGGAGCACTAATTATATGGGTGGGAAGAGAAAAGGCATGAGATGCAGAGTTGGAAGGTCTAGCACGCTTTCCTGTGACGTGCGGCCGTCTCTGAGTCTGGGCAGCAGCATGCTTGCTCTTTGGTGTGGAATAGAAGGATGTAGACCCCTTAGCTGGGAGCAAGACACGACATTTTCATAGCTTCTACCTCCCAATCGCCTGGGTAGTCTAACTTCTGGCAAATTGATCTTGGGCGAAAAAGGCTTTCCTGAGAGTTAGCGTCTGTGAGCTTTGGTTGAACAGCCACCTTAATGCTGACTTCTACGGTGGGTAGGTTTTCGACACCTCAAGGACAAAACTCCATAATAAAGGACCCAAAGCAAACACTTTTAAAACCTTAGTGATTTTTCATCACCTGAAAAGCAAATTGCTTTATTTAACAAAATCCCAGTGGATTCTTTTACAATAATCTTTTTTTGGAGTCAAAGAATTTTTTTTATTAGTCACATATAAATATCATCTCATGTTCTATTGCAGCGTGAATACCAGGGGTATTGTGGTGGGAATCGTTAGAAATGGGAAGCTCTGGAGTGAGGATTTGAAGGCATGCCATTCTAGGCTCTTCAAGAGAATATTAGGGATAATACTGTTATAAAGACAAACATCTAGTTTTGTATGGCATTTTGCTATTTCATTTTAAACTACATTATAAGCAGAGCTAGCTTTACCTGTAGAGAGTTCGTGTACTCTCCAAGTGATTCAATACCTTTTACATGTTCTAATCTCTAGACACTGTGGCAAAACAAGGACAGTAGAACTTAGTTCAAATTGAAGAAATATTGAATTTTCTTTGAAACTATACCTGTAATTTCTGGATTGGCCTTTGGGATCTATCTTCTATTTTTAGTAATCAGGAACCAACTCTGAATATCAAAATGAATAAAAACCCTCTAACTTAAAGCCACAATCCTTAGCTTTAGAGCCATGTGAAGTTTTCTCTTTATGGTTTGTTATTGATTTTGGATATTTTTATAATACTCTGCCCTTACAACATTTTTTTCCCAGAAAAATACTATAATTTACCTTATTTTCAAAATAAGTTATAATTCTAGGTTAAAATGTCATTTTAAATGTCCTCTGGGAAGATTTCCATGTTATTTTACCTGGTTACATAGCAAAAAAAAAAAAAAAAAAAAAAACAAAAGCTCTCAGAACTGGAACTGTGCATGATACTCAAGGAAAAGTCTATACATATTATATAAGTAGCAATATTAGTGTCACAACTAAATTTCTTTTTAAATGTGTTGCAAAATAGACAATTTTATCTAACATCATTCCCCACTTGCAACATTTCTCTGTGAATATTAATATAGTTAACCCTCCCTTCTCATGTGTCACATCAATAAGTCTCTCTTCCCTTGGATTCTTAATTTTTGCTTCTTTGCATTTCATTTTATCCTGTGCTGAAATGACAAAAAGCAAGCAAGAATAAAGATCCAGGTATTAGCCATATGTAGACAGTTCCTAGTGTGCATTTTTGTGTGTTTTCCCCTCACCTATTACTACAGAATTGTCAGGAACGTTTTTTTTTTCCCCTTTGGAACTTCCTGTTTACACCTTGCATGATCTTAATAAATTCATCTGGAGTAACTGGATATCTTTTATGGTTATTTGAAAATAAAATTTGCTACAAATACGATGCTCCAGTCTCTGTTGCCTCATATTATGCACGAATATATTAATTTTCCTATACTTTCATATTGAGCCAGAAAATATTAACCTCAGAGGATATTTAAATTATTATTTATGGCAAATACACGAAGATGAAGAAATTCAAAGATGAAATTGCCTTCACTTAATCATTCTCATTCTGCTGCTTTTCCTTTTCCAAAGCAGCAAGAATCATGAAGGGCTGTCTGCTTTACCTTTGACATTCAAGGGTTCTGACAGCTTGCTTCACTTAAAGTTATATTTGTTATTGAGTAAACTTTAATTCTATGGAATAAATGCCCTTTATGAAATGTGATTTTTGAAAGCACAAAGATATTTCAGGATTTCAAGCAGCTGAAGCTTGAATTGAATGAAAACATTACATTCTGCAAACAAATAGAGTAGTTTTTCAGAAGGAAAACATAGTGGAAAATGATTTTAAATATAATATTTGTAGCATTTTACCTGATTGGCCTAGATATTATACAGGAATTTTAAAGAGCTATAAAAACCTCCAAAATGTTGTGACATAAATAATTAAGCAATGGTATTTTTTGTGATATAAATGGAGGCAGCTTATTTTACAAATACAATTACATAGTTACCTTAGAATTTGAGTGCAGATTCTGAGATCTCCTTCTGGGTATTTTAATGATGAGATGTTTATATTGACAAGGGTTCTGATATAGTTTCCTATTCAGCCTTCTTAAATTCAGCACCACGACCCTCTGTATATGTGTGTATGCACGCGTGTGTGATATATGTTCTTCCTAACCCATGAAAAGATACGTAATTTTTAAGAAAGAAGGCTCATCTCTTTTAAAACCAGTTTTTAATTAAAAGCAAAACAAAAAGGCAAAATAATGGCAACTTTTCTTCAGTTGAGGTCTTGTAATTGGTGTCTACTTTTCTTTTACCCTAACATAAAGCATCCCTAATGCTAAATGCAATAGTATTGCTAATGCAATAGTACTTTTACGAGGTTCTGTGTAGGTTACACTCTTCATCGAGCTTGGCCATCACTTGGCGTTTTAATGAAATTATGTTTCTGTTTTGAATTTTTCTGTCAACAAAGTTTTGACTAATACTTATATTTCAACATGAATAACCACAACAAAAAAGTCAATTTTTGTTGGCATGAATAGTTTAATTCGCTTCATCTATTAAAAGAGGCACAGTAGAAACAAAAGACTCTTCCACAATTCAAAGAGAATATTTCAGTTTAAATAGAGCATTAGTAGTCTCTTAAAGTGTCCGGACCTCCGTGAGTTCATTAGTAAATATTAAGTATAAATGTATCGACCTGTCTACATTTATGTGCACGTAAGTATCCGGTACGGCGTGCTAAATGTGCGTACCATGTAATAGATAGAACTACATCCTGAGACTTCTAACAGGAGACATTTCGCCACATGTACACCTTCAATAGCCTGAATACTAAGTATTAAGTGCTGGATTATGAAGCATTTGAAGTTAACACTGATGTTTCCTGTTTCTCTAGAGTACCTTGTATTGGAATGTGTAACCAATAAAACTTCTCGCCATGGACTTTTTGTTTCGATTCAGATCTGGATAAACTCATAGAATCACTCTGTGTGCTGGAAAGAGTTTTGCTAGTCACAGATTGGTTCAAATCCCCATTTTTTCCCAGTTGAAACAAAAAGCACCCAGATAGATGTGTGTTGTTTCTAGTTCAGAGAAAATTGTGGGCTCTCCTCAGAAAAAACATGGATATTAAGAGTTTTTGTTTAGTCTCTGTAGATTTATACTTTTTTTTAGAGGCTCAAATGATCCTCCTGCCTCAGCCTCCAGAATAGCTGGGACCACAGGTGTGTGGCACCATGCCTGACTAATTTTTTTTTTTGTTGTTGAGACAGGCTCTCACTATGTTGATCAGGCTGGTCAAGTGGTCCTCCCGGCTTGGCCTCCCAAAGTGCTGGGGTAACAGGTGTGAGCCACTGCACCTGGCCACATTTACACACCTTTTATTACCATTGCCGAAATAGTGTAATTGCAGCAATATGGCCACTACTGGCATGTCTTATTTATTGCTTCTGAATTGTTAGCTCAAGTTGCATTCAATTTAGAAAGACTGCGATTATCATAAACACCAATAGTTATTATTTCATAGAATTTTCTACAAACGTTGACAGCTTTTATTCATCCACCAGTTGCTTACCACCATCCCTCCTAAATTTTCTTTCATTTCACTTCTATTCCCCATCACATTATTGAAACCACTTTCCTTAAAGTTAGCAATGAACTTTTCTTTACCCAAATCACGGCATTTTCCCTGTCTTTATTCACATTTACTTTTGTGCCAGATTTTTATGTCCCTTGTTACCTGCTTCTCTCTAGAACCGTTTCCCCGCAGGCCAGGCACCTGCTGCGTCTCCCCGGGGTTCTGCCTTCTCACAGCCGCACAGCCTGGCCCGGCTCCAGGCTCCCCTCTCTGCTTTCGCACAACCCACTTCCCTGGAAACGATGATCTTTCTTAGAGGCTCAACTTCTTAGTGATGACCCAAATATATTTCTCGGGACATTTCCACCTGACTCTTCTGCTACTGCTGCAGCATGCACGGAATCGAGCTCACTTTTTCTCTTCTGCAGACTTCTGGGCTTTTTTTCCATTTTTGTTAACGACATTATGAAAGTTTCTCCCAGTTGCCCAGACTGGGAGCATCCATTTCTCCATCACCTTCTACTTCTTCTTCTTCTTTAGATCATCTTGTATCATTCTGTTGCCAAATCCTATTGGTCCTTTCTTTATTCTATGTCTTTATCCAGGTCTTGATCTCTTTTTTTTTTTTTTTTTGCCATTTTCCCTTACCACTATTCTTGCTAGAGCTAAGTTTTCTTGGCCTGTGGGAAGACCTTCTCTGCAGGAAGTCATGTGAGTTGTTACAGGTATTGCTTCTCCCATCCCACTCTCTGCTCCCCAAGGGAGTAGAACAAATGATCAAAAAGTTTTAAAGGATTACATCTAAACTATGTGAACTAACTTCCTTAGTAACATAGAATCACGGGATCTAGAAGACGGCGGACATTCTCTGTGGGGATTTAAGAAGAGCCTGGTTATCACTGGTTTTGAGGCACTGGAGGAGAGGGTTCCTAGCCCGTGTGTCACTGGAATGCAACATGCAGTCGCGTGTTGCTTAGCAGCAGGGACACGTTCTGAGGGACGAGCCATCGGGCAATTGTGTCGCGGGGCGAAGATTACGGAGTGTGCTTATGCAAACCCAGACGGGGCAGCCCACTGCACACCTGGGCTACGCAGCCTGGTGCTCCTGGGCCACGCACCTGTACAGCGTGTCGCCGAACTGAATACCGTAGGCGGTTGCGACACAATGGCGGGTGTTTGTGTGTCTGAACACACCTAACCTCTCACTCTCAGAGAACATCTAAACATAAAGACGGGCCAGTAAAAATACCATCATCTTAGGGATCCACCATCATCTGTGTGGTCTGCTATTGGCTGGAGTTATCGTTGTGTGGCGTATGACTACACTTACTGCTTTTACTCGATACGACTTTAAATGTTCATCTCATATGAAAACAAATAGGGGCACACAATGGAAGTGTTGATTGAATTCTTATAAAGATAAAACCTGCTACTTCAAAGGAAGTTCTGGTTTGCAGGTGGACCCCCTCGTACCGAGCACCAGGTTCTAAGGAAAATGTCAGGGGAGGAGTTTGGGAAGTGGTGAAGTGGGATCGAGTTTCTTTCTGGTGCCAACCACGTGGGATGGGCGTGGGGAGAAGCAGGAGGGTCGTGGCTTGGCACAGACAGACAGACGGACAGATCTGGGTTCGGATTCTGCCTCCTCCACTGAGATTCCAGTCCAAGCCCTCGTTTGGTCCCATTCCTCGCGCTGCAGTCACTTTGCGGATCCCCTGGCGTCTGATCTCCCTTCCCTCAAATCCTACCGTGTGCCACAAGAGTACTTTCTTTCTGAAGGTCATCTTCCCGCTACACCTGCTTTCTGACGAACTTTAATAGATTCCTATTGTAGACGTGATTAAATATAACCTCCTCTCGGAGACGGTCAAGGTTCTTAGTAATATGACCCTATGTTAACTTTTCCAGTTTATTTTTCTCTCCTCCCATCACTGAGCCCTCATTGCGCACAGCACGTCATATCAATTCTCACTGTTGTGTTTTCACCTACAGCATCTTCTCTAATTATAAAGCACTTTTCATTACTTCCTCTCTGCCTAAACCTGACAAATTCTTTTTCTTCATTACTTATTGTATACATAACACTAATAAATTTTTCTTTTCTTTTCTTTTTGAGACAGAGTCTCACTTTGTTGCCCGGGCTAGAGTGCCGTGGCGTCAGCCTAGCTCACAGCAACCTCAAACTCCTGGGCTCAAGGGATCCTCCTGCCTCAGCCTCCCGAGTAGCTGGGACTACAGGCATGCGCCACCATGCCCGGCT
>CAUYPO010027949.1:0-14384 GCA_963574435.1 Cheirogaleus major
CTGTTGCCCAGGCTAGAGTGCCATGGTGTCAGCCTAGCTCACAGCAACCTCAAACTCCTGGGCTCAAGCAATCTTTCTGCCTCAGCCTCCCAAGTAGCTGGGACTACAGGCATGCGCCACCATGCCCGGCTAATTTTTTCTGTATATTTTTAGTTGGTCAATTAATTTATTTCTATTTTTTGGTAGAGACGGGGTCTCGCTCTTGCTCAGGCTGGTCTGGAACTCCTGAGTTCAAGCAATCCTCCCACCTCGGCCTCCCAGAGTGCTAGGATTACAGGCGTGAGCCACCGCACCTGGCCTAAATTCCTCTTATTATTGCACATCGCAATTTCCCTCTCTGTCTCTACCCTGGCATAGGCTCTATCTTTGCACTTCCAAAGAGGCCCACGGGAAGCTCATTCCGAAACAGAAGTGCCATCTGGTCTGACATAAAGTTCACAGCTCTCCCGGGATGCAGAAAACTGTTATGGTGATTTTCTTCTTTTTTTGATAGTACTTTTATTTTTCTTCTTCTTACCCAACACAGTGACCACCAGCACAGAGCAGATGTTTAATAAGTGGTGTTTTTGTTAACAAGACGATAAAACTTGGATACACAAGTCTCCACAGGTCCACAGAATAGATTCAGAATTGGAGGTTCCCTCATTCAATCTGGAACTTTCTCCAGTGACTTAAACCCTGTTCCACCTCGGATTCTCACACAGCACTCTGGAGAAATGCCTTTCCTACGTCTTTTTTTTTTTTCTTCCTTACTTCTTTCTCCGCTTTTGCCTCTGATCCCTTCCCTTGTCCCTCCCCGCTTCCACTCTCTTTTCATCAGAAAATCAGGAATTGCACCTTTTTTCAGAGAGAGAGAGCGAGCGAGCTACAGAGACAGGAGGGAAAGAAGGTCTTCTGTGTTTTTACCCTTTGTTTACCTAAACCTCAAGTAATTCCTACTCTCACAAATGTTGGCATGCGAAAACCCTGGCACAGTGTTTTCATCTGACAAATAATCATTGCATTTTATTATTTATTTTTTTTAGACAGAGTCTTGAGCCTAGCTCAGAGCAACCTCAAACTCCTGGGCTCAAGCAATCCTCCTGCCTCAGCCTCCCGAGTAGCTGGGACTACAGGCATGCGACACCATGCCCTGCTAATTTTTTCTATATATTTTTAGTTGTCCAATTAATTTCTTTCTATTTTCAGTAGAGACGGGGGGGGGGGTCTTGCTCTTGCTCAGGCTGGTTTGGAACTCCTGACCTTGAGCCATCCTCCCGCCTCGCCCTCCCAGAGTGCTAGGGTTACAGGCGTGAGCCACCACGCCCTGCTGATAACATTGTTGAACTGGCTGTTTTAATGAGGAGTCAGAGCTTTGATAAAAAATAAAAATAAACCGAAAATCCTGCAAAATTTTGTAATGTCTCTGTCATTCAGTGTAGACTAGAATATGCAACAGTAACAACTTTGAATCCCAGGGGTTTACAAGGACAGAGGCTTATTTCTCCACCATGCTCAGCGGGGCCGGCGTGGGTCACCAGGGAGACTGAGCGCATGTACTCAGAGACACAGACTGATGGAGGCTCCACCGAGCACCATGCTGTCATTTCCTCACATATTTCCATGGTCACCTGAAGCAGGAGAAAAGAGGTCGTGGAGAATGACACATGGGTTTTAGATTCTTCTGCCTGGAAGTGACTCACTTCACTTCCACTCACAATTCACTGGCCAAAGTAAGTCACATAGCAAGGAGGCAAGAAAAGTGTAATCCCTTATGTTCCTGGAAGTAGAGAAGAACAGCATTTTGGTGACGTCTACCCTCGTCCACCTTCCTGTTCACCAAATACTTGGTTGGCAATTCTCGCTTGCATCACAGCTTTGCTCCCTCCCCAACGGAGAGCACCCAAAAGTCTGATCAGAGTATCTAGCTCAAAGTCTAGGATTTCTAAATGGTGTACCCTAATTCATTGCATAAGGTCTGAGCGAGTAGAATAGAAACAGGAAAATAGCAATAAATGCTTCCATTTGGAAAAAGAAAGAATGGGAAGTGCACGGGAGTGTTGATTTAGAACCAATCCTTTGCAATCCTGCCTGGCTGACCTTGTGGGAACCCATGACCAGGGAATGTGGACTGTTCTTTGACTGGACCCTGGTTCTGCCTTTTGGGAGGGGCTCACTTCAGTCCCTGGCTCCACTATAGGGGAAGTTATTTTATTTATTTATGAGACAGAGTCTTGCTTTGTTGCCCAGGCTACAGTGAGTGCCATGGCGTCAATCTAGCTCACAGCAACCTCAAACTCCTGGGCTCAAGTGATCCTCTTGCCTCAGTCTCCTGAGTAGCTGGGACTACAGGTGCGAGCCACCATGCCTGGTGAATTTTTTGTTTCTATTTTTAGTTGACTGGCTAATTTTTTCTGTTTTTAGTAGAGGGGTCTCACTCTTGCTCAGGCTGATCTCGAACTCATGAGCTCAAGCGATCCTCCGCCTAGGCCTCCCAGAGTGCTAGGATTATAGACAGGAGCCACTGTGCCTGGCTTCCATGGGAGGTTAAAAAGATTTTTTTTCCCACTTGTACTCTTTTTGGTCACATCTGAAATGGTGTTGGTGAATGTATCTTTTTTAGAGCCTTAGTTCCTGCTTCTTGGTGGTTGGGGCACTGAGGATTTATTCCTGATTAATTTTGAGAACTCTCTCAAAATCTTAGTAAACTTCTTATCTAAATCAATTCTTTTTGAGGCATAATTCCCAGAGTATTTCTATTTCTTTATTTTTTCATTCCTATAACTCCTCCTCTCTTGATTTAACTGTAGATTACTAGAACTATACTCTTACGCTTTTTACTCTGAATCCTTTTATTCAGTTAAAAGCATTTACCAGATGCTTCATTCTGATTCTTGCCCTCAGAAAATTTATTTGCTTGAAAGGTTTCATTGTGCATTTCTCCCTCAAAGGCTTTTTCAATCTCATCTTTTACTCTCGAGGGCTAGAAGGAGTTGGGGTGTTTTTCCACCTTGCAGGGCTCTGAATTTCTGGCCTTTCTTCGTTCCTTTTTATTTTTGTCTGTAAGCCTGCCAACTCTTTCCTGAGCTCCTCTCTTCCATGTGTTCCCTTGCCAAATGCAGACAGTAGTATCCAGCGCACACAACTAACATTCTGTTTTCTAATCTCTTTCTCTAGAACTACAAGTTTGTTAGGTATGAGATCTGCCTCTCCAGTTACTGACGGTAATAGTTTTACTAAATGTTTTGCCATTGTAGAACATGGATCATCACTTATCCAGCCTATAATTTTACTGCCATTACAGCCTGCTACCTGACCACTATTGTGTTACCACTATTTTAGCCTTTTGTTCTGGTAGCACCTCACTTGTAGGGAATCAATTTCTGTATCTGCAGATATACCGCTACACTATGGCAGCATATCTTGATTAGACTTATTCTTTTTAAATGAGGATAAAACCTCTTGAAAGTTCGATTTGTAAAACTAAATGTGTGTACATTTATTCCATCAATATCCTCAACAACTTCATGTTGTCTTCCTGGTTAATATATGTGTATTCACTTGCTTCCCATAACTATTTTAAGCTCATAGAGGTAGAGACTGTAGTGTAATAGTACCCTCAACAAACACATAGCATGGCCCCCAGCACAAAGTAGGGTACAAAAAATCTTGCTGATTTGGATGTTTGACAAACTACAATATCTTACCACATATAAAGCTGTGTGTAACTCATTTCTAAGACTATAGAGTCTTCTGGTATCTCTTTCTGTAGGCTTTTGAGGTTGATTGTAGAGTGTTTAGCTGTCAGTGTGTTGAATGACAGTTCCAATGCTACACTGAAACTCTCAAAGCTGGTGACAGCTTGGATCAGGGGTGGTACAGAGCCAGTCAGTGAAGGGCTTCCACCATCGTCACTGTGCACTTATCATATGTTCATTATTATGTCCCTGGTATTAGTACACACGCTTTGCATTCTAAGGAGTGCTCAATAAATGTTAAATGAAATAATGATCTGGATCTGTTGATTCAGTTTGTGATAGCCAGTTGCTAATTTGAAATCTTGATAAGATAGTTGTTTTTATCCTGAGGGGGAAAACTTTGTGACTATGGAATGTGAGGGTCATTGTTGCTTCATTTTTGGATAAAGATCACTTTGTTCTCCGCTGCAATCCAACAGATCCTCTTATATTGAATTAGGTATTCTTAGTTCAAAGTGATTTACTTGTTCCTTCTTTCAAGAGAGCTGGTATATTCTTCTGTGCATTGAGGTGTGGCTCTGAATGGAGAAGAGACCACTAAAGAAAGTGAGTGGCTCACGTCATTCAGTTTCATACACATTGAAGGGTCTATTGCATATCTTGCGTTGGTAGCACGAATGACACAAGCAAAGCTGAAAACCTGGCTCTTGATTTCATATAGCTGGCTTCACTGGGTACCGGGAAGGTCATACCCGGCGAGGCTTTGAAAATTCTGTACAAGATGGGCTCAGGGGCTTCAGTCTGGCTGGAAGGGATTGGCTAGGGGACTTGAATCTCTGTTTGCAAAGAATATACTGTTTTAATTTAGATTATGTATTTGTGGATGTTTATTTGGAGAAGAAGGCAGGTAGAGATGATTAGGGGGGTTAAAATTACCCCAAATCTATGAAGATCCCAGAGAACCATCCTAAAACATATAAGCAAGCACAAGATAGACTAAATATGAGCACAGATGTATTAAACTTCTGATTGTTCCAGAGAGAGGAGCAGAGGACTCCACAGCCACGGCGAGGAGCAATGCGGATGAAAAGCCCATGATCACAGAAGAAATCTGATTGGGCTTGGGGGGCCTTCCAATGAACCCAAGAACAACTTTCTCTTCATTTTTTTCAGTTCAGGAAAATGGAGGAGAGTTGTTCAAATATGTTCTGATAGGGGAAAATAACTTTGCCCTGCTAGAATGTGTCTTGCTTTGTGAAAAGAGCATGTATAATTTCACCTGATCTTCATGGAGATAAAGAAAGGTACGATACTGTTTTTTTTTTGAAATGTCTGTGTATGCCCAGAGTATTATGCCTGACACAGAGAGTGGCTTAATACATATTTGTCAATCAGAACTGAACTGGGACAAATTAACTTTTTGCAGGTCATTTAAAATTACATGTCAGAGTTGGCCGGGCGTGGTGGCTCATGCCTGTAACCCTAGCACTCTGGGAATCTGCAGTGGGAGGATCACTTGAGCTCAGGAGTTCGAGATCAGCCTGAGCAAGAGTGAGACCCCTGTTTCTACCGAAAAAATAGAAAGAAATTACCTGGACAATTAAAAAATATATATATGTGTATATAAATTAGCTAGGCAGGGTGGCACATGCCCATAGTTCCAGCTACTTAGGAGGCTGAAGCAGGAGGATCGCTTGAGTCCAAGAGTTTGAGATTGCTGTGAGCTAGGCTGATGCCACGGCACTCTAGCCCAGGCAACAGAGTGAGACTCTGTCTCAAAAAAATAAAATAAAATAAAATAAAAATAAAAATAAATTACATGTCAGAGCATTTAAAGGCTTCTACTTGCTAATTCATTTTTGGTTAAAAACAAATTATTGTCAATCAGATATTGCTAAGATAATGGCCATTTATATGTTGTATGAATCTGATATTATGATATTAATGTGATATTATGATATATATACATAACACACATTTTTTTCCCAGGGTTCCTGGCTTGTAACTCCTTGTAAGTCCTTGTTATTTCCTAAGTGACTAAAACAATAAGCATATCTTTTGTTAGAGTATTTGGCCTTTTGTCTTTGGTTCCTGAAGCAGCTTTGGAATAGCTTCAGAGCAATAAAGGTGATAGACGGTCTTTTATTATAACGTTAGGGCATTTTAGGTCTAAGAAGCAGGCCTGCAAGGGCAGAATCTCTCTCTCTGACCTTCTCCTGCCCTTCATTCACCGGCTCCTTTTTCTCCCCAAGGCAGACCATAGAAACTGAAATTATAGTCTAATTTCCCCCTCAC
Organism: Cheirogaleus major; assembly: GCA_963574435.1. Taxonomy (NCBI): domain Eukaryota; kingdom Metazoa; phylum Chordata; class Mammalia; order Primates; family Cheirogaleidae; genus Cheirogaleus; species Cheirogaleus major. The sequence continues at coordinate 5,973 of CAUYPO010027949.1, forward strand.
CTTCTGTCTTGGAGCTGGCCATAAAAAATCCTTTTGACCTACCTTGTCTGATTGTAGATCATAAGACCCCCATTTCGGAAGGGGTCCTGCTCCACACCCAAGAGAAAGGAATGTGGCACAGAAAGGCCAAGAAGAATCTGAACAAACAGGCCTTGCTGGGTTTCCCCACTCAATCTGTTAATATCAGATCATGCCCTTTTGTCCAATCACGTTTCTACACAGTTGCCCATGTTTCAATCATGCTCATCCAGCGAAGTCTCCATAAAAGGCCCAGGAAGATGGAGTAGAGAGAGCTTCTGGACAGCTGGACTCGGGGAGGCTCACAGGAAGGTAATGAGAACTCATCCACAGGCCGGGAGGGTGGTGCACCCCAACTCCACGGGAATGGAAGCACCTATGCTCAGGACCTTTCCAGAACTTGCTCTATGTATCTCTTCATCTGGCTGTTTATGTCTGTCCTTAACAATATCTTTTAGAATGGACTGGTGGGTGTAAACGTTCCCCTGGATTTTGTGAGCTGCTCTAGCAAATGAATCAAGTCTAAAGAAGGGGTTGTAGGAACCCCAACTTGAAGCCAATTGGTGAGAAGTCCCAGAGGCTCAGACTTGTGGCTGGTGCCTGAGGACTGGGCCGCCTACCTGTGGGGTCTGATGCTCTCTCCAGGTGGATGGTGTCAGAATTGAATCAGATTAGAAGACGCCCCGCTGGTGTCCGCTGCTGGGTTGATTGCTTGCTTGGTGATGGGGAGAAATCCCCACCTGTTCGGCCACAAAAGTCTTTTGTATTGATTGTTGTGGTGTGAGAGCAGAGGAAAAACAGTTTGTTTTTTCATCACAATGAATAATGATTATTTATGAAACACCATTGGGAGTCTAACCATGGGGTTAAAAAAATAGTTTAGGAAGACAACAAAACTACCTGCGGATATAATTTCTGAATCTCTCACTGACGTCATTTAGTTCTTTGGTTTTGTATTCCCATTCATAAAATAGAGCTAGAGATAGTCCCCTCTGGTTTAAAACTAAGGCTCCTCTAAGGATGACTTATTTGGCCATTCTAATGTACAACAACTGATAATGGTAGAGAAAGCACTTGGTAAGAGTTAACGATTAATATTCAATCATGATTCATATTGCATGACTAGAAAGTGGAACATAGGTGCATGACAAGGCAGTTGGCAATTTGTGGAAGAACATAAAAGATCATGACCAAACTCTGTCACTTGGTTCATCTCTGTAGTAAATAAGAATTTTACTATAATTTGAGGGCAATGGGGGTGGGAGTTGGGTAGAAGAAAAGGAAGATTTGGTCTTTTTCCTGTCATCCCTTTTTAGGGTCCTCCCCTTGGTTCCCCTTGAGGAAGTGGAGTAGGAAAAAACCCCTGCATTCGTCAGTAATTCTGGGTCAACCACAACTTAAAGACAGTAAGCAGGTCAATCAAAACAGGGGCAGTGATTGCTATAAAACCGACAGGTACTCTCATTGATACAACACAGGCATACAGAGGAAGACATATCCACAGAGCTCCCTTCACGAAGCAAGCAACCTGAGCAAAATGACAGCGAAGATCCTGCGAGGCATGGCTATGGTGAGTGGCAAGAATTCTGGTTTAAGGCCAGTCGTATCTAGGATTTCAGAAGAGCAGATTTCTAAGCAATGAGGCTTGAGTGGGTCTTTTAAAAATTACTTCTTTAAAAAACAGAGATGACTTTAACTTTGACTCCTGCCTGGTGGAGAAAAAGAAAAAAACATCTAGAAAGATCTAGAAAGTTATAATGGGATGCAAAACATAGCTCTCACCTGATGGCTTTTGCCCAGGCAGTGTTAGTGAGTGTGGTCCTTGGTATCACAGACAAGGATGTGGTCCTTGGCATGGTCTCTCCTATGGCCACCTGCTATAGAGTTAGGTTGGCCTAAAACTCTTATCTCATGTTGGGAGCTTAGCCACTCTTTAGGGGATATGTACATATATATTTTACCCAAGGAAGCTGGGGCCCCAAGAGGTTTAATGATTCCCCCAGTACTATAGGAATGACTTGGATGGAAGAAGCAAAACCACCCAATGTTGACTTTGGACAGCTCCTAGGGAAGTGAGATTTCCCATGTCTCTCATTGCTACTTATTTATTTTTTTGTACCATCTCATTCCTCTTGGAGGAAAGAGGGGTGTTAATGTGATGGAAATCTTCCTTCCTACCCCAACTCAGGGTTTGGAATTTTGCCTGGCATTATTCAGATAAGGTCTGGGAAGAATTTAATATACAGGCATAAAAGAATAGGGCTTAGGGAATCATGCACCATATTCTTGGCTTAGATAATTCCTCTTCTTTTTCTCCTTTTACAAGCCATGCAACTTGAAAGAGCTTGGATGTCATAAAAGGTCCATGACATATGGCAATGATAGCACTTTTATTTTATATTTATATGTTATTTTTAGATATTACAAGAAATTCAGCAAAATATATTATTTAGGAGCATAGCCTTTAGAGTTAGACAGACCTGGCTTCACTACTTGCCAAGTGTAGGATTTTGGGTAATCTACTTATCTTCTCTGTACCTCAGTTTCTTCAATTGTACAGTGGGAATAATAATGGCATCTCTCCCATGGCATTTTTTGGGGGAATTAACTGATATCATTGAGAATAAATGAATTTATACACTGTATTGGCAGATCTGTGCATGCTTAGTTTTTAGTTAATTTGGCCATTCTAATTTAAAACAACTAATAGTGATAGAGAAAACATTCCATAAGTATTAGCTATTAATATTAGTATTATTGTTACCCCAGAGACTCTCCTCACTCTCACCACTGAAGTAGATGGGAATTACTTTCTGCCTTATACAGATAAACAAAAGTCCAATTCAGTTAACTGACTTATTTAACATCCCTGGATACTGTAAGCACAAGAACTGGGACACGAACCTAAGTTTTCAGGTTCCAAGTACAGTATGCTTCTCTTTGAAGGGTGCAGAGGCAAGGTTTCTGAATTTAAAGGCATTGCATCCAAGCAAATCAGTGGAGTAGCTTTGTGCTCCAAAGCTATTTCTATTTCTGGTTTCTTTGAAGAAATCTGTTGGGTTGCCAGCAAGAAACAAGATGGTGTAAGAGGAATTGGAATAGGATTAAAAGTTGGGAGTTAGGGTACTTAGGACATCCTCAATAAGTAGTGTAGGCAATTCTCATTAGAGACCTAGAACCTGGCCAGGTTCTGGAGTTCATACTTATATGGGGAGGGCACAAACTGCAGATAAGTACAGGGGGATGAGTATCAGTTCGCTCAGGTGGGCTTACATTAGAGTGAGGTGCAAAGCTAGGCTGAGAAGTTTTGTGTCCTGTTACTGATCACCTCCAGCTGTTGCTTTCTCTCGCCTCTGTTTCCTATTCTGCAGCATGAGACCAATATCTGTTCACCTGCATTATAGATGGCATATAAGAATTGAAGTCTATAAAATTCTCTGAACTTCTCTGAGATGTGCTGTCTATTTCATTCTTAAGAACCAGCGACAGCCTTATCAGGGCCCTTGCTCTGTGTTGCATAACCACTAAAATCTACAGTTTCACATCAAAAGCTTTGTGGAGCAGATAGGAGTGATTTGCAGACATTATCTGATTTCTTGATAAAGGGGCCATGTGACCTACAACACTTATGCAATTCTGATACAGCTATCATATTGCTTAAAATGCTTGGCTTTTCTAGTGACACAAAGCTAAGATTAATGTTGACAGTTAGAATAATGACCTTCAAGGGCAGTAGCACTGACCACTGACACCTAGGTTTGAGTCTGCAGACTGGCATTAATAGGCTGGTGAACCCACTCACGTTATTTATTGCTCTCAGACATAACTCCTTCACCTTTCTAATGGGGCTAATTAACACCAGCTCTGTCTGTCTCACAAATGTAGTTGTGAGAATCCAGTGTTTAAAGAGATGTGAAAGTGTTTTCTAAAATACTCTAAGAATATGTAAGCAACTATAATAATGACGTGTTAGAAGTATGGTAATTATTGGTAAATCATATAACCCCAAGGTATAGTTACTTTAAAGCTTTGATAATGAAAACTAGAAGTGATTCAGTGAATATGATACAGAAGAGGAAAGAGAAAACACAAAGGACAAATTTACCCAAGAAACCTAACGAAGTGATTCATAGGTTTGGGAAGCTGTCTAAGGACCCTCTCATCTAAGTTGGCATTTTTAAAAGAAACAACTTCATAGCACTTTGGCAAGACAGAAGGTGCATGAGGGTGGCTTCCACATCGGTCTTGCCCACTGTGTAGCATTGGCAAACTGCTGACCTAACAGTAGCCACTGGCATTGAATACTCACTACGGGCCAGGCTTTAAGTGCATCATCTCATTTATGCATTTTCTATTGGAGGAAACTGAGTCCTGTCTTCTAAGAGTCCTGGAGCTGAGTTACAGACCTTGGAATTCTGACTCTGGAGCCTGTGCCCCGAGCCACCACACTAGAGAGTGAAGAACTAGATGTTGAATGAATGAATGATTGTGGCACATGAAAGTAGATGACTATTGATTATCTGAAGGCAAATCAACCTCATTCTGGCTGATCTGGGTCAACCTTGCTTTCAACTTCTTTTTGGTATCAGCTACTTCGGTACAGCAAGTTGACACCACGACCTTTTTGTCTACTCTTTTCATTTCTGGCCTCCGGCATCTACCGGTTGTAAAAAGAAGGGCCTTTTAAATCAATATGTCTAATCATCTTCCCTGCCTTAACTGGTGAAGGGGGCGAGTCTGAACAACACTGAGCCCAGCGAATGAAAGCAGCTCAGCTTCCGCTCTTACTCTACATTATGCTGAGAGTCGGTGATGGGCCTTGTGCATCCCCAGGAAGGGTCAGTGGTAACGGTGGGGTGGGCAAAGCACGGTGGGTACAAAGGGAAGCTGGCAGAGATTTTGAGCTCTTCTTTTAGTTAGGTCTTCACAGAGCACTTTCATTCTTTGTGCATTCCTGTCACACCAGATAAACTGGTGATATTTCAGTGTAAGTACATAAAAAAAAATGTATGTTCCAGAGCTTAAGAGAAATAGTTTCTGTACTCTCTGTTGTTGTGCATCATTAGTGCCGCTGTTTCTTTCAATTAGCGTGGATAATTGGAACTTTGCTATAGTTGGTTTTGCATAATGCTTTTCTTAATGCATTGAGCTTAACTATATTGTTTATTTAACTGTATCATTTGTTTCATTCATTCACTCACCCATTTTTTCATTCATTCAGAAAGTATTTATGGAAAACCCATAAAACACAAGTTCTCCCGCAGGAATTTACAATCTAATGGGTGTAGATCTGACATGAACACAACTACTGTGTTTCCAGACAATTAAAAAAATGCTACTTGAGTGTTAGATGGTAAAGGCTTTATGATTTAAAGACAATAAACATACCTCTGATTGAACCTCTTTAGGGAGTCCACCTCTGAGCTGTGCCTTGATGGAAGGGTAGGATTTTCACAGACATAGGAGGGGCAGTGTATTCCTGATGGAGGGATGGATGGGAGGAAGAATTTTCTGGAGAAGTCGTGGGATATGAGGTTGGAGATCAGAACTAAAGCTATCATTTATTAAGCTTCTATTTTTGTTAGACACATTTAGAGGTGCTTTACATAGAACATTCCATTCAATCTTGTTTATATTTTTATAAAATAAGTATGTTATCCAATTGCAAAGATGAGAAATCAGAGGCTCAGCAAGGAAGCCAGGATAGTGTTTAAACCCGGCCCCAGTCTTTCTGTCTGACTGTTTAGGACCATGGAGAGCTTCAATCATCAGGCTAATGAGTTTAGTTCTCAGTTTGGCACCCTGATATCTTCAGATAAGAGTGTTCCCATTTCCAGGTGAGGAACTGAGGTGCAGAGAGAAGCCCTGGTCCCATAAAAGGACAAGGAATGCTGAGTTCAGCTGGAACACGTGTTACCTCTTACCAGCAAATGATGCCCGAGTCTCTAACCAACAGCAACTTCCTCTCTTTCCCAGCTCAAGTCCCTGCTGCTGTTGATGCTGGGGCTTGCCTGTCTGGAGGACATGGTCGCTGGGAAAAACTTCAAAGCCTGGAATGCTGCCTTCCCAAAGCCCGACAGTTGCCCTCCTCTGGAGGGGGGCAACTTTGTGAAGCTTGACATTCGCATCGTCAATGAAAACCACCGTGGTGCCATGGGACGTAACTTCCAGAACCGCTCCAGCTCCCCCTGGGATTACACGTAAGTGCCAACACCGAGACTGATCTTCACATTCTTTTGAAGAATATGTTAATTTCACTGAAAGCCCCGACGTCAGCATTATACGGTATATCCTGTAACAAAAACTTTTGTACCCCCTTAATATTTCGAAATAAAAGATTGTTCATTCATTCTAATCATAAAGTAGGACATTTAGAATATATAGGGAAAAAATAACAGAGGAAAGCCCTCACATACACTCTTCACAAGGGATATCTCACTTTACCTGGGAGCTCACATTGTTCTTGCCATTTTGGGCCGGGTCCACCTGTGTGGTTGGATGGTCCTAATATTTTGCTTCCATATTCTCATGGACGCTGTGCCTTTTTCTGCTTCATGCAGTCCTAGGTTGGAGTTTACAATTCTTTTCTGTGTTGGAAGAGAGGATTCTTTTAAGCAGCCCTCGTAATTATCTCTGCATGAGGCTCAGTGGGAACCAGAAAATGTCAGTTCAGGGAGATGCACTCACCCTTTCAGGAGTGGGGGTGAGGGAGGAGTGCAGAAACCGGCCAGTTTGGGAAGTGGGATGCTAGGTGGGGGCCATCAGGGTACAGTTTTGTAATTTTGTCTTAAGATACAGGTTCTTAGAACACCAAGCACCCCTCCCCCCAATACTCTCCAAATATGACAACGGATTCCAGGGACAATTAGAAGAGCTTCTGGGGTTGCTGCCTAACTTCCCACACGAGTGGGGCGTGGACAGGAGCACGCTGGCTGGATTGAGTTTGCTGAGAGAAGGCACTGGATTCACAGACCTAGGGAGCTCTGGCTTTCCTTTCCAGGCAGTAAGCTTTGTAGATTGAGAGACCTACTAGTGATGTTCCATCTCTAGGCAAAGGATAAATAATACTTGCAATAATAATAATGCCAATAAAAATAAACTAAAAGATCCACCATGAGTTGAATGCTAACATTGTACAGTGGGATGTCTTATGTGCATTTGTATCACTCAGTGTTCTCAACAAGCCCATGAGAAAACAGTATATGAATATCTTCATTTTATAGTTGAGGAAACTGAGGCTTGGTGGGGGATGGGGTAAGCAACTGCCAGAGGCCCGGGGATGAATCCAGGCCACTGGATCCAGAGCCTGTGCTTCAGTGCACGGCGTGAGCCTCCTCCCTGCAGGGGAGTGCCCAGTGCTGCGGGGCTGTCATCCTTGGTCCTTCCTTTCCCTCTCCTCACCATTGTGCTTTCGCTTGCTCCCCCTGCAGTGTCAACTGGGACCCCAACCGGTTCCCCTCAGAAATTGCACAGGCCCGGTGTAGGAACCTGGGCTGTGTCGATGCCCAGGGCAAGGAAGATGTCTCTATGAACTCCGTTCCCATCCAGCAAGAGACGCTGGTCCTCCGGAGGAAGCGTGAGGGCTGCTCTGTTTTCTTCCAGCTGGAGAAAGTGATGGTGACTGTGGGCTGCACCTGCGTCACCCCCATGGTCCACCGCTTGCCCTGAGAGCAGCGCATCAACTCAGCTGGAGAAGCTATGGAAACACCACTCCTTTCCCGGCGCTCTGCAACAAGTCCTGTCTAATCCTCAGTTCCCCCCACTTCATAGGACTCTTAATAACACCTACATGGAATTCTCAAAGCTCTGTACTAAGGTATAATATTAACCTTCTGGGGTGTTTCAGAATTATTATGTAGTCCTAGATGTTCCACTGTCCCAACCCCCTGATAACAGATGGAGGAGGATTAACCACTTCGGTACACGGCGCTCCCCGGCCGCGAAACCTTGCCCACAGCCGGCACTCACAGTCCGCACGACAGTTCGTGCTGTGCATTGATGATGAATCCGTTTTGCTCTTGTGTGATGGGGAAAGCTTTAAAGCACTGAAAGCTTGTTTTACTTTATAGGCAGCTTTAGGAAAATAACTATAACAACTCCTACTAAGGACTTGTTAAAAGGTCGCAGATTCGTAGCAACTTATTAGCTGAACCTACACACTGCAACTGCAGAGATGAAAGTAAAAGCTTTTGGCTGTCGGCTAAAGTCAACGCTCAGCTGTGCGCATTCATCTGTGGCTGTTGACTATAGTCGACGCTCGTACCGAAGTGGTTAAGGAGCCCTTGGCCCACTCCCTGTGTTATATGATGACCGCCTCCTACTCATGCAGCCACCCTGGCCCAGTGCCATTCCTTGGGGGCTCTGCTGCATGTAGATGGAAATGCAGAAAATATA
>CAUYPO010027952.1:0-19883 GCA_963574435.1 Cheirogaleus major
ACCTCTTGTATATTCCTGGATAGAGCTGGAACCCATTCTATTAAGTGAAGTATCCCAAGAATGGAAAAACAAGCACCACATGTACTCACCAGCAAATTGGTGTTAACTGATCAACACATAAGTGGACATATAGGAATAACATCTATTGGGTGTCGGGCAGGTGGGGGGGGAGGGAATGGGTATATACATACATAATGAGTGTGATGCGCACCAACTGGGGGATGGACAGGCTTGAAACTCTGACTTGAGAAGGGATGGGGGGCAAGGGAAATATACGTAACCTTAACATTTGTACCCCTATAATATGCTGGAAAAAATAAAAAATAAATAAAAAAATTAAAAATAAAATTTAAAAAAAGGGTTAATTTTTAAATACTAGATGGTTCCTAACACCACAGGGTCTTGCACATGGCCATTGAGAGCAATGAATTAGAACTATACTAGTTATCTTGGAAATATTTCTATAAAATTCCGTTGAATAAGAGTAACAAGGCAGAGAATTATGTCATATCATCCCATATATATATAAAACAAACGTGTGCATGTGTGTGTGTGTGTGATTATATCAGCATGGAGAAAAACAAAGCACACGCATTAGGTTGTTAACATGGGTTACCTGGTGGGGTGCTAATGTGGGAAGAATAGGAAAATAGAAAAGGAAGAGTCAAGAAGCAAAACATAACCCAAAAACCAAAATCAAAAAAAAAAAAAGAAAAACATTGGTGTCTTAGTAAAAAAAAAAGAAAAACATTGGTGTCTTAGTGTGTGTGGGCTGCTACAACAGAATACCATAGATGAGGTGATTTATAAACAACAAACATTTATTTTTCAGTTTGGGAGGCTGAGAAGTCCATGATCAAGGTGCCAGCAGACTCGTGTCTGGCGAGGGTCCTCTTTACAGAAGGCCGTCATTGTGCTGTGTCTCACGTGGTGGAAGGGGCAGGGAGCTCTCTGGGGCCTCTTTTACAAGGGCATTAGTCCCATTCTTCTATAACAACCTAATCCCCTCCCAAAGGTCACACCTCCAGATACCCTAACATTGCAGATTAGGTTTCAACATATGAATTTGGGGGGGACACAAACATTCAGATCATAGTACTGAATCTTTTTTTTTATTAAAAAGCACACATAATATATAAGATATAATAACATTTATTTTATGTGAAATTACATATATATATCAAAAACAGAGGCAAAGTGAGGCAAAAATGATGTAAATATGGTTAGTGGTGAACAGTATGTATGTATCAACTGACATGGTGAGACTTTTACACAATGATTATGAAAGAAGAAGAATAAATAATATATCAATAAAATGCATTAAATTTAAAAAATTTCTCATTAGGGACAAATATGTATTGTTTGGGAAATGAGGGAAAGGTGAGCAGGGAGGTGCATGCTATCTGATGGAAGTTATCGGATGTTGGGTTCATGGTTGGCCACCAGGCGGGAAGGACTCCACACACAGATGGTTGCTGTCCTGGAGAAAGAGTAAGACAAAGTCTAAATTTCTTTGTCCCAAGGGTAAAGGATAGAAAGAGAGAGGTCCTACCATCTTGTCTATCCAAATTTGCCAGGGCATAACTTTAAAAATGCTTTTAAATGGACTAAAACATTATTTTAAAAATACATTTGCAGGTATGAAAGCTCAATCTGTGTAGTCACAGAATCACTCAATTCAAAAACTAAACGTTTTGGAACAAGTCACTTAGGTCCCTTAGATACAATGTGAGTGAGAGAATGCAGCAGCAGTAAATTTTTTCCCTGATATGAGCACATTTTCCCAAGATCAGAAATATAGATCTCTCAGGACCTTTGGGTTTCTCTGCGAATCTAGATTTTTCACTCAGGATACAGTTAATGTCGCTCTGGGCAAGCTATGCTTGGGGTTCAACCAATAAATCAGCTTGAAGAATGCCTCAGTGTGGGTTAAAAATACATTCAGGACCTATACATTTTCATCACATGACAGGGCACTTTATCCTGCTGTTCTAAAAATATGTTACAAATACCAACGCCACATGAATTGCTGGAGGGAAAAGAACAGAGCTGAGTTTGGTTCCTCACCTTGCCAAGTATAACTTCATCATCTGCCCTGAGATCTGGGGGGGTCCTTTCTCACTGCCCTTTCTTAGAGAGTAAATTGGTTCAGCCATGACATCATGCCACTTCCTGGATCATGGAGAAGCAACTTGGGTGGTAAGATCTTCATGCACTGCAGCAATTTGGGATAGGTTGAGGAAAAAAGATTGTGCGTGTCTGTGTGTGCATGTGCAGGTGTGTGTCTGTAAGAGAGAGAGAGAACAAGTGTACTTGTGCACACGGGTGTGTGTGCCTGACTGGGAAATCATTTTATTATGTCTACTGTGAACCCAGACTAGGCTGTGAATACCTGCCCTGACATCTAGATGAAAGCCCATAGAATTCAAATTTTAAAAATGACTTATATGTAAGATACAGTGCTGGACACTAAATACACATAACATCCCTCTCTCCTTTCAAAGGGGAAAATACAGTCTACTATAAGACAAAGGCACAAATAAACTTTTATAAAAGACAGAATTATATATGTTATATCTGAACCAATCACATCCCATTTCTGAGCTCTATAAAGAAAGCTAAAAGGAAAAACAAACTGTTGAGGACCTTGCTTCAAAATGAATAATTTATTCAAGACATGTCTTGGTTTAAAAATACTGACCAAGCACATTTATTTACTCTTTCTAATAAGTAACATAAGAGAGATTTGAATAAGATTGCATGTCTAGGCCCAGAACTGAAATAAAATGGAATTGACTTAAGATTGTGTTTCTTCCATCTTCGAGAATAGGGACTGAAGATAGAAATTAAATTGAATCATAGTAAAATAAAAATAAATATATTTTTCATGCCTGACTTGAGTCTGTGGCCAAGAATTATTTACTATATATAGGGCAGGAATTCTGTTTAAGTAGATATTTATTTTATATGTGTACAGTATATATAATACACATATGCATACAATATTGAAGAAAAAGATGTTGATGGTCTAAAACAGAGAAAGAATAATGCAGTGGCTCTCAAACTAGGATAAAGATTGGTATCAGCTACAGAGTTTTAAAAAATATTGATGCCTGGGTTTTATCCCCAAAGATTCTGATTTAAAGTTGACCCTTCAACAACGTGGAGGTTGAGAGCACTGACCCCCATGCAGTCAAAAATTCTCATATAACTTTAACTCCCCAAAACTTAACTATTAATAGCCTACTGTTGACTGAAAGACTTACTGATAACATACACAATTGATTAACATATATTTGTATGTTATATCTATTACATACTATATGCTTATAATAAAGTAAGCTAGAGAAAAGAAAGTGTTAAGTAAAATTATAAGGAAGGGAAAATATATTTACTATTCATTAAGTAGAAGTGGATTATCATAAAGGTCTTCATCCTCAAAATCATCATGTTGAGTAGGCTGAGGAAGAAGAGGAAGAGGAGGACTTGGTTTTCCTGCCTCAGGGGTGGCAGAGGCAGAGGAGATGGAGGAGGTGGAAGAGGAGGCAGGCACACTCAACATAACCGTATGGAAATATATCATTATTTGTATGACTTTTTTGCTTTTATGTTTCTTTAAAAATGTTTCTATACTAATCTTTCTTCCATTGTTTGCTTTACTTTCAATGCCCATATCATCAAAGGCTCCATGTCATAAAAGAAGAAATGATTGGAAACCTTCTGCCAAGTTGTCTCAGGTCAATTTGTTTTCTGGAACTGCTTCCTCGACATCTCCTTTCTCACTGTCTGGCAGGGAGACAGAAGCACTCATCTCTAGCAACTCATCTTCTGGTAAGTTCTCTGGTATGGTGTGCCTATTAGCTCTTGTATTTCCCCAAGATCCATATCTTGAAACTCTTCATGCCCCAGCAATTTTTTTTTTTTTTGCCATATCCACAATCTCTTTTGTGATTCCCTTGATTGGCTCTGTAATAAACCCTGTGAATTCATGCACAACATCTGAACATAGTTTTCTCTAGCAGAAATTTATTGTTTTGGGCTTGGTGGCTTTCATGGCTTTTTTTCTATAATAATGGCATCTTTGATGGTGTAACCTTCCAGAATTTCTATCGGGGTCCTCTTCCACAGCATTGACAATTCTTTCCATAAAGTGCTGTGTGCAGTGAGCCTTAGAGGTCCTCATGACCCTCTGATCTAGAGACGCTGTGTCTGGGGGCAAGTAGACCACTTTGACACCTTCAGTGTTAAACTCTTAGGGTTCTGGGTACCCAGGGGCATTGTCCAAAATATCAAAAGAACTTTAAAAGTCCCTTATTGGCAAGTTACTTTCTGACTTTGGGGACAAATCATCAATGGAACCAATCCAGAGAAAGGGTTCTTGTGCAGGCTTTCTTGTTGTACAACCAAAAGGCTGGCAGCTGGTGTTTATCTCTTCCCTTCAAGGATTGGGGCTTAGCAGCTTTATAGATAAGGGCAGCCCTGATCATAAAGCTGACTGCATTTGCACAAAACAGTAGAGTTAGCCTATCCCTTCCTGCCTTCAATCCTGCTGCTTGCTTCTCTTTCCTACTAATAAATACCATTGTGGCATTTTTTTCCAAGAATAGGACACTTTTGTCTGCATTAAAAACCTGTTCAGTACTTAGGAGGCTAAGGCAAGAGGATCACTTGACCCCAAGAGTTCAAGGTTGCAGTGAGCTATGATGAAGCCACTGCACTCTAGCAGTGTGAGTGCAGGTGACAGAGTGAGACTTTGTCTCAAAGAAACAAACAAACAAACAAAAACAAACAAATAAACCTGTTCAGGCAGACATCCTTTCTCCTCAGTGGTCTTCTTACTGGCATCTGGGAACCTCATCTGCTGCATCTTAGTAGGCAGACCTGCTTCTCTTATTATCTTGACATTTTTTAAGCTAAACTTATTCTAAAATCATCAAACCATCCTTTGCTGGCATTAAATTCTCCAGCTTTAGACCCTTCACCTTCCTTTTGCTCTAAGTTGTCATAAAATGACTTTGCTTTTTCTTGAGTCATATTAGAGTCTATAGGTATACCTTTCTTATGGCAATCCTGCACTGATATAAAAGTTACATTTTCAGTATGAGATAAAAACATATTATGCTAAAAGTGTAAGGTTTTTGCACCTGCTTAGTATAGCTGCAGCAATGGCATCAAAAATTTCTTTTTCTTCTTTTTACAATGGTCCTTACGATGGATTCGTTAATCTTGAAATGGTGGACAACCACAGTTGCAGGCCCCCATCTACAGTACTTACCAAATAGTTCAACTTTTTCTTGTGGTCACTTTTCTCTGCTTCTTGGGAGCACTTCCAGCATCACTAGTATTTGTATGAGTCCCATGGTGTTATTCAAGGTTTGCAGTATTACACTAAACATGATTTAAAATACCTGAGAACCAAGAGAGATCACTTTTTATTACAGTGTACAATTTATCGGAGAGACAAACTGCTTACACAGAAATGACTAGCATCATATGGTATTTTAACCAGATACTCAAGACACTTGAGCTCACTGCAATAACAACAGGAGGTAGCTATGAAATTATTATAATAGTGCAGTATGTTAATTTATACATTTATGATTTAATACTGCATCTTTAATGTGTTTACATTTTTCTTGAGTGTGAATGGTGCCATGTATGGTCTGTGTTTGTATACATAAGTTTTGATAAACTTTAACTCTTTGTAATAGATTTGTGTATATTTTATGATAGTAGATGATAAAGTAGATGAGTATCTACATAAATTTTATGCATTCATGACATACCTTTTTCTTTATCTTTCTGGGCTATGCAGTTCACCTGTGAGTTTTTTCCAATTGTCACAAATCTCAAAAAAATGTTCTGTTTATTGAAAAAAGTCTGTGTATAAATGAACCTGCGCAATTCAAACCTGTGTTGTTCAAGGCTCAACTGTACTTAAAATTGAAAAACTGGACTCCTATAATTTTTTCCCATTTTCCATCTTTTCAACAAAAATTGAGACTAATGGTGAGAGTATTTATTAGCATTTCTACTAGAGCACTTCTGTGTATTATATATGCCTTGGAAAATTATTATTAAAATTAGATGGAACTTTACCATCTTATTTTATTATGTTTAATTCTCCAGTACTATGTAGTATAATCTGATAGTTAATGCTGGTTCAGATAAGATTAGGATTTGGAATAGGATTATTCTAAATAATCCATGTGTACAAAATGCTTCATTAGTAAGAGTCATATATGTACAGGTTTAAACAGAAATTTAAAAGAGGCAAATAATTGTTTTGGAAGCACTTTACACTCACTTTATGAACTGTTTTACAACTGAAATTATCTTGGCTTTTATTTTTAAATGGAAGTGGAGGATATGATACAGTGATAAGAGTGGTTAACATGGTCTTTTAATAGAATCTAAGCATCATTTCCACCATACATATTTACACCTGTGAGTTATTATAGTGCAATTTCACAAGCTGTATCCCTGACTTTTACCTTTTTTAAAAATTCACATCAGAGAAGTAAAATGCCCTGACCCTAGGAAGGAAAGAAGGGAAGAATTTTTAAAACCCTGCATCTGTCTCATTGTCAGATGAGGCAGTTATTACCATAAATCCCTCTGGTCTCTCTCATGCTCATCCAGGAATGAGGTGTTGGTGATTAATCAATTTTTCAGACCGTAATTTAGAGTTAAAAAATTTCTACTATACATAGTGTTCAAAAAAGAATTCAGTAATTTAATAATAAAATATATTGAAACAATGGTGGTTCCCAAGGGAATGAGGAGCATTAATATGCGGTTTCAGGATCATTTGACTGTTGAAGGACAAGAGTAAAGATTAAAACACAATTCCTGTTAATAAAATGTTACTATGATTAACACTTGAATGACAAGAATGAGAGTGTATGTGCATGTACACCAACAACTAATGTTAATTGCTAGGCACTGTTTTAAGTGCTTTGCATTAATTCACTGATCTACACCTGAAAACAACTTCATAGCATGGATATTATTCATGTCCCCATTTCACAAATGAGAAAAATGAAGCAAAACAAGGCCGAGTACGTCATTCAAGGTCACACAGCTAGTAATTGACAAAGTTAGTGTTCAATCCTACCAGGCCTGGTTCTACTCTCAACCCCTACATTTGGGTTTATTCTAAACATTTTGTAAGTGAAGAAGATTTACTAATAAGCTGTAAGATAGAGTAGTTTAAGCAATGACAACATGATACTCATGCTATACAAACTTTTTAGAAATGGCTAATGACAAGTCAAGTTTAAGTGTTTTATTTAGAAAACAAATCAGAATAAGCGCTGATAAAGCATGAAAGGAATTCGGAATGAAAGAAGAAAACAAGACTTAACAGGCAAGGGTAATTATTATTTAAAAGTCTATGGAAAAAAGTTATTTAGGATTGTAAGTAAAGTAAACCCTGGGAAGATTTATGGATATTTGCAGATAGAAAAATGAAATCTCTAGCATTCTTTTATAGAAGATGTTTTCCCCCTTCCTAATCCTGTATTAATATATTCAGCGTGGTTTCAGGATAGAAAATTAATTGGGCCAAGACAGAAGCTTTTCTTCATAATTGCTTGTATTTGAAAAGGTTTGTTGAAGATCTTCTCAAGTGAATTATCATCCATAGTCTGAAATCAATTGGTAGCTCTTGCAGCTGTTAATAAGCGATATTTTGAAAGAACAGCCTCAGTTCTTTTCACTAAAATCCTCCTTTATAAAATTTAGTACATTGAAGTGTAATGCATCATGATACTGATGTACGTCGTATTGATGTATGATCATAAGCATTGAGTTGTTCATTTTTATCCTTAATCCTTTCCCAGTAGATTTACATGAGTTCTTTACAGTATGTGCTCACAGCTTTGGTAGCAGGTGAAGCATTTTGTTTACCTAGATACCCCATCAAGAGCTGTTATGTATGACCATACACGTAGCAGCAGACAGTGCAGAAACATAGCAGACACAGAGGCCCCTTAAGATCAAATCCAAATCCAAGATCAGCTACTGAGTGGATCTTGATGGTGTCCCGAGATCTGTGGGGACTCAACAGAGAACTTAATGCTACCTGCCATGGAGCTGGTCTGGCTTATGTTCCAGGTAGATGTACAGGTAGGTTCTAGGTAGAGAAAATTTTAAAGTGCTTTATTAAATGGAAAGCATAAAACTCTGGCGAGGAATTGTTATTATAAAGGACTAAATGAGCAGATGAAGTGTTCTTGTGTTAGAAATAAGCATTTAGTAAAAAACGAATTGCTTTCCTTGCAGATAACATAGTAGAAAAGTTAAGTAAACCCAAGGGATGGCTGATCTCTCTACTGTCCTTAACAGAGAATGAAGGAAAGTGCTAGCCCTCGTTTAATTTCATTTTTTTTCCACTCTTAAGTATGATAATTCCTAGGGGGAATGATGATCAGCTTACACTTTAAAAAAAAAATACACGCAGGACTCTAGGGGCTTTAGCTCTGAAAGACATGACCTAATCTTCTATAACCAACTCACAGAGTTAATGAGGCTAAGATTGGCACATATTTCCTCTTTTCAAATATTAGATAACATTTTAAATAAGAGGATATGCAGCATAATCCCTAGAGTAATATTAACTTGCACTCTAAATGCAAGTCATTATAGTGTTTCAAGATGCTTTTCCTCTGATCTACCAAATGTATAGCCTTTGAGCTACAGATCTAGCATGTGGGTCTTAGTTACTGCTGACACCAGACTTACTTGAAAGGAATTACTCTCAAAGGCCAGGTGTCTTCTCTTTGCAATTTGATCTCCTTATAAGTATCTCTTCATCAGAGCCAGCATTTCAATGTCTAATTTGAGCCCTACCAAGTGCCCTTCATCTTCATGAGATGCACCTGTCCTTCCTAGCCAGTGCTGTTAGGACAAGCGGACAGAATCAAGAGGGTAGATTCGCACCATGTTTATTAGAGCCCTTCACAGTGACCACTAGATAGATCAATGTGCCAAGATGGTCACGTGCTTTCTTTCTGACTGCACTTTATATAGGGCCGATGTCATTGTATTGTAGTTTATCTTAAACTACGAAGACACAGGTTCAAAACAATTTTAGGGCTTAGATGTCACCAGTGTGCTTGGGTGAAGCACAGAAAGTTGGATGAGAGTGTTTGTAATACAGATGAGAAGAGTGATGGGGAGTGAAAGAAAGTGTATCTAAGCAGTTTGACTTTTACAACACTAAGAAGGCTGGAGCTGTGTCTGTCATATTCATTCCAGTAACTTCAGCATTTAGCCCAGTGTCCAGTCCATAGTCAGTGGACTGCAGGGCACAGGAGGAGGAAAGTATAATGTTGCCTTGTTTTTTTTAAAAAATCTCTTTTCCTGTTGAACAGTCAACTCTGGAAATAGATAAAGGAGAAAAGACACATCTCTTCAGAGTGCTTGTTTGCCCTCCTTGTTTTCTTTCCTACTCCTTTGTTTGGGGCAATATTAAATGAAAGCTATAGAATTGTGACTAGTTTCCTCCTCAGATTACCTATATTAAAAGTGTTGGAGTATTTGGAAAGCCAGCAGCTTATGATGCTTAGCTTTAATGTGACAATTGAGCAGATGTCCTAGTTAGTGCATAGTGTTTACATCAAAGTTTTGTGAAGAGTACTGTGCACAGTAATGACAGTGACTAGGAGTGGGAATCCTGCCCTAAAGACAACTGTAATTTTGTTGAAGAAACAGAAATGCACATGCTCAAACATTCACTTGCAAAATTGAGAAAAAATTACAAAACAACATATTAGAAATCACCAACCTGATATAGAAAGACAAGTGATCATACCGTATGGAGTTAATCAGAGAATACTTTCACTTCTTATTTTTCCATAAATATGAAAGGAAGAAAACATGATAATTGATAAGCTTTTTTGTTATTTTTATTTCAATAGATTTAGGGGTATAAGTGTTTTTTATTGCATGAATGAATTGTATAATGGTAAAGTCATGGCTTTTAGTGTACCCGTGACCAGAATAGTGTGCATTGTACCCAGTAAGTAAATTTTGATCCCTCACCCCCACCCTCCCCTTTTCTTAGTTTCCAATGTCCACTATACCACCTCATGACTATATATACCCATCATTTAGCTCCCACTTATAAGTGAGAACAAGTGATATTTGTTTTTCCATTCCTAAGATAACTCACTTAGGACAATGGTCTCTAGTTCCATTCCATGGGGTGCGTAGGTAGGGGTGTGTGTGTGGTACACACACATACACACACTCCCCCCAACACATCTTCTTTATCCATTCATTAATTTATGGGCACTCAGATTGATTCCATATATTTGCAATTATGAATTGTGCTGCAATAAATATTCAGGTACAGGTGTCTTTTTGATATGATGATTTCTTTTCCTTCGGGTAGATACCCAGGAATGGGATTGCTGGATCAAATGGTAGATGTACTTTTAGTTCTTTGAGGAATCTCCGTACTGTTTTTCACAGAGGCTGTACTAATTTACATTTCCACCACCAGTGTATAAGTGTTTCTTTTCCACCACATCCATGCCAATATCTATTGTTTTTTTGACTTTTTAATAATGGCCAGTCTGACAGGGGGTAAGGTGGTATCTCATTGTGGTTTTAATTTGCGTTTCTCTGATGAGCTGTTAAAGTTTCAAGTAGGGAACAATTTATTTGAACTTAGATTGGAACACCCAACTGCCCCTCCTTTAGAAAATTCCTGTCTCCATATCATTCAAGCCTAATGGGTGTTAGCTATGCTCCTCCAGTGATCCTGGCAGATCTAAAATCTGAGCAATTTTTCATATCAGAGTACATGAAGAAAGTCTTTAAACACCCTCTATCTGCAAGGAAATGCCTTGCAGATTTGAAGTACCATGGTACAAAGGTTTTTATATTACTGTAGTTTGGTAATAAATGAATGAAATGAATGATAAAAAAATAAATGAAAAGTGTTGAGGGATCATTTCTAGAATGCAAAATTACAGAGAAGTGTTTTGAGAGGTCTGTATATCCGTGAAGATTTTTATCATCTCTATATACATTTGAGACACAGCAAGGTCTTGATTGGTCAAGATGAATAGGACTAATGATCCCTCAGAAATTCAAAGGCTTGGTATTAATTACATCTAAACAGCTGGCTGTATAGTACTACTGGGGATAAATAGCTGAGTAAGGAAATTGGAGATTTAGAAATGTCCCCTAACAATTTACCCTCCATCCCAGAATAGTATCTACAGAAAAAAAAATAGAAAAGTCTAGTCTAGAACTTCTATACTGAAGCCAGGACCAATTCTTATTCCAGCAGAATTTTATTTGGTCCTAAAGTATACTTTTCTTTCAAGTAAATTAGTCATTAACATTTCAAGACCAAGAAATTCTTAGGGTGAACTGTGAGGCAGGGCCAAACTTCCTGAACTTCTTACACAAAATGACATCGATCCCTAGTCTTCAGAGCAGTACTATCCTTAGAACGTTCTGCAGTGATGGAAATGTTACACTTTGCTATCCATTGCAGCGGCCACTAGCCATATGTGGCTGTTGAGCACTTGAAATGTGGCTAATGTGATTGAGAAACTGAATTTTAAATTTTATCGTCTTTTAATTAAGTTTCTATAGACATTTATGGCTAAAGGCTATCATTTTGGACACCAAAGTTCTAAAGGAAACAAATTCCAGGATTTGTAAGATCAGGGTAATATATGTCTAGATGTGTGCGTTTTCTGTTATTTTTTTTTCTAGTAGTTTTGTGTTTCTGATCTTAAGTTTTTAATCTATTTTCAGTTGATTTTGTATATGATGTGAGATAAGGGTCCAATTTCCTTCTTCTGTGTGAGGATATCCAGTTTTCCCAATACCATTTATTGAAGTTAGGCATCCAGGAGCCATTTGACATCCCCCCCTCATAGTTATTGCCCACCAGGCTCTGTTGATCTGTCAATTTTACCTTTCAGACAGATATCTTTCCAATTCACTCTCACTATATCTGTACCGCAACCACCCACCCTGTGTCTCACTCTTATTCCTGAAGCACCCTCCTCCCTGCTTTTCCTGCATCCACTATTTCACATATTCCCTTTCAACCTTACAGTGCATTTATGGTGAATTGTTTTTTAAAAAAACTATGTTCTTCCCATGATTAAAATGGTGCTTTTCAAATGAAATCCCAAATCCTTAACTGGCTTATGAGATCCTGTATGATCTAGCTCCTGCCTACTTCTCTAGCTATGAAAGGAGCTGTATTCTTTAGGATCAGGCTTACTGATATGTGGCAACACATCTAAAATAACAGTGGCTTTAACACCACAGAAGTTTATTTCCCTCTTGTGTAAACAGGCAATCCAGGGACTGGTGTGGCAACTTCACAGTCATTGGGATCTAGGCTGCTTTGATCTTGATGCTTTACCAACCTCATCACAGAGCTTCTAACTCATGGTCTAAAATGGCTGCTTCTGCTGCATCATCACATCTACATTCCAGCCAGGAAGAAAGCAGAAAGGGAAAGAAATGGCTAGTCCCTTCCCTTTAAGAACATTTTCCCAAGTTGCCCCCTCTATTCCCACTATATCCCATGGATCAGAACTTAGTCACATGGCCGTACCCAGCTGTGAATAAGATTGTTCTGGGCAGCCTTGTGCCCAGGTGAAATCCAGGGCATTATTGTTGAGAAAAAAGGGAGATACATTTGGGGACTCATTTAGAAGTTTCTATCACAAGAGCTAAATCCTCATCTTCCAGAGCAGAATATGAGTCAAAAATACCTGAAATAGAAAAATCAAGAGATAGCACATAAGCATATCGTTAGAAATATAGAGGCAAATACTAGAGGAAATGGCTAAAATTATTGAAAGTGGTTGTCTCTGGGAGACAGGAATAGGGTAAGGCAGGGAATTGGTGTTTTGCATATTAAGTCTTGCAGTACTACGTGACTTTTTCCATGAAGAACATATATGTTTTAATAAAAATTACATTTGAAAGAGTTTACTGAAGCCAGGCCTGTGAGTATATATAAGGACTAGATGAATTTTTCCTGCAGAGCCTTTGAAGTTGTGTCTTTCCCACCTTGTGAGCTATCCCTAAGTCTTTGGTATTTATTTAAAGGTGATGTCAGATGCATGGATATTGTCAAGGGTCAGAATACCATAAGGAGCAGATTCAAGACATTTGGCCACAAGCTGTTCCCCCATTTTTGCTACCATTAAATTAGGACACATGGGGTATAAAACATTGATGAGGTATTAAATGCCTTGACTTAGGCATTTTGTCTTATTTTCCTGACCTGAGACTTGATTTATGATAAGCATGTGCAAGAGAATATTTCTAATTGGCAACAGCACTCATCACTTAAAGTCCTTTTCATCCATGGGTGTTTTGTGACAGGGATCATTAGGCACAGTAAACTGTGACCTGCAAAAGATTGCTTATCAAAACCTGCAGACACCGAGGCCCAGACGAGAGGAAGGGGAGAAATGGAACCTGAGGTGGTGGAATCCCAGAAACTAGAAAGATAATCCTCGGCTGATCAAAAAGAAAATTTTTTCATCCAGATGTAATATTGTGAGACTTGTAAGAAATGATTACCTGTTTTCCATGAGAAATACATCAAACCTGACAACTGCAAGCTTTAATAGGTTTTGTTTGTTAAATATTTAGGCCAAGAGGAATTGTTGCAAATGAGAGACAAAGGTCTGAAAAGGAAAACAATCATTGGGCTTGTATTTAATCACTTTTTATTTTCTCAGATCTCGAACATATTATCTGGCTCTGGTGCTTACATAACTTAATTAGGGGAGTTCAGGCAGCATTGGGAATAAGCGGGCAAAATGAAAGGGTAACAATTTAAGCGGATTGCCTGCAGATGCGTGATATGGATGGAGATGAAGCCTATTAAGAACCTAATTCTAGAAGAAGCTGTTGACATTGATCATTTGTGAAAAGGAGATTTTTTTTTTCTTACCCACATACGTGGTTTTGTACACTTGTCTACAAACCGTAAGCATTGGTGCATCTGATCATCAGCTTGTGGAATTACTAACATCAAGCCACTTTGAAAGAG
This sequence comes from Cheirogaleus major, assembly GCA_963574435.1. NCBI lineage: Eukaryota > Metazoa > Chordata > Mammalia > Primates > Cheirogaleidae > Cheirogaleus > Cheirogaleus major. The sequence continues at coordinate 14,054 of CAUYPO010027952.1, forward strand.
CAGACAAGGTTATCAACTTTGGCAGGAAATGAAAATTTGGCCTTAATATACATGTGAAATTGAATTGTCTGTAGCACAAAGCTTTGGAGATTACCCGTGCAAGATGAGAAAACTATCTAAATTTAAAATTGTCCTCAGTACAGTGAAAAGTAATTTTGCAGACTGCATTTTTACTGCATTGAAATCTGTGAAGAGATTGGCTCTATTAATTTAGATTTAAACAGAGGCTCTATGTCTTCTAAAAATTGTAAATGAGATGGAAAATGTACTTTAATGGGAAAAATGGATTTCTGGAAATGCTGCAGGCAGGCAGGCTTCCTACTCCACATCTTTGAGTCTGCCCTGCAACCAGCTGGCTTCAGGGGAAAGGCTCTATCCTCTGTGACAGGCATTTGAAATAAGGACATGCAGACAACGTCTCAATTACGTATATAGTAGGCTTCAAGAGTGGGATAAGAAGCAAATTAAGTAATGCACACAGCAAAAATCATTGGCAGCATTTACATTTTAGTTACCAAACTAGCTGGGTCCTTGACAGAGGAAAAAAAGTTAAAGAGGAATTGAGTATGTTTTCGCAAATGTCAAATAACTTTTTTATAACCCCTGTCTGGAAAGATATTGAGGTAGGGGATTTGGTTACATACATTACCTTTTCATACAAAAACCTACCGTGTTCCCCCCAAAATAAGACCTACCCATAAAATAAGCCCTAACAGGATTTCTGACCTGGGCCGGTTCACCCCTCCTTAGGCAACCTGGTGGTCCCCTACTCCCGGGAGGTCACGATATTGATGCCGAACTTAGTGCGGACACCCGATCGGCATAGTGCACTACAGCCCAGAACTCCTAGACTCAAGCGATCCTCCTGCCTCAGCCTCCCGAGTAGCTGGGACTACAGGCAAGCGCCACCGCGTCTGGCGCTCCTAGCAGGATTTCTAAGCATTTGTGCAATATAAGCCCTACCTCGAAAATAAGACCTAGTGATGGCCGTGGCTACGCAGCATATCTGCACAACCCATGCATTTTAATCACTGAGCGGTAAAGAAGACTAACAGCCCTTCTCATCTGCCCCATAAGAGCTCTATTGCTCCACATGAGAAATTGGGGCCAATGGTTCTAAAGGAAATAAAGTCACAAGAAATTCAGGATGGAATTCGGGGTTTGGAGAGTTATGATGTTGTACCAGAAGAAGACGACTTAACTATATTTGAATAAATGTAGATTTTTATGCCGTACTTAAAAAAAATAGCACATCCCCTGAAAATAAGTCCTAGGGTGTCTTCTTGAGGAAAAATAAATATAAGACCCTGTCTTATTTTCGGGGAAACATGGTATCTTTTATATAAGGATGAATTGATTTTTTTCATTACCTAGTGTTTGAATTTCTTTAGCTCACAAGAGCAGAACATTTCTTGTTTATTAATTAAATAAGTCATTATTCATTAAATAAATAAGTGGCTATTTATTTGGAACCATAGTTTGATGACCTATCATTTAACCATCAAGAATAATGCATTAACACAATAGATAGAATACAATAAAAATTAGTAATAGACTGTGTCCCTGTTGTCCAGAGTCGTAGAGTTTTTTTATTATTTAGTAGAGTGGTAATGATGAGGAAACTGAAGATAAGTAAGTGATTTGCCTATGCCTTATTCTTAGAGCGATTTAGTGATAGACCTGAGCCTAGAACTAAAGTGATCCAAACTTCCAGATAATTTACATATTTGTTATAGCTTAGCAAAAATCAACACTGCTGAGTAAGCAACACACCAAAATAATAAAATAACTACCCTTTCCTTTCCTCATCTTTTTTTTTTTTTTTTTTTTTTTTGCTTTTCAGGTATTGCTGTGCTTTACTTACATCTTTATGATGTATTTGGGGACCCTGCCTACCTACAGATGGCACATGGCTACGTAAAGCAAAGTCTGAACTGTTTGACCAAACGTTCCATCACCTTCCTTTGTGGGGATGCAGGCCCTCTGGCGGTGGCTGCTGTGCTGTATAACAAGATGAACAACGAGAAGCAGGCAGAAGATTGCATTACACGGTAATCATGTTTCTTTGTGAGGATTATTGTCTGGACATCGTTATGCATTCATTCTGCATGTGTTAGCAAAGAACCTTCTGGTGAATTTACTTTTCTCTCAGCAGATAAATCTTACTACTGTCATTTAATCAATTCTCATATTATTCTTAAGGAACAGCCATTATAATCCCTATTTTATTGCAAAATATAAGACATAGTCATGTTCCAGATCAAACATCAATTCAGTAACATAAATGATATCAAAAGCCTAATCTTGTGATTACTAATCCAAGGTGCTATCCAGGATCAGTAAGTCAAAGAAATGCAGTTCACTTCCTGTTGGAGGGCTGGGAGAGGCCTCCTAAGGGAGCACAAACTGATTTAAAACTGCCTTTCTTAGGGGCAGTGACACACAAATCCAGATTTCCATTTTTAATATGAGTCATGGTGGTCCACTAGAAGCTTTTGAATTATGAAGAGTTACTAAACTTTTGTACTCATAAACCACAATCGTTGCCTTACCAGAGTTCACTGAGCATTCTCAGAATTCTAAGAAATCTGGCTGACATGCAGTTCTGCACGCAATGCTGTTAGGCTCCGACTGAGCGTGCAAACACTAACACGCAGAGTGACAACTCCAGCAGCACTGCAACCCGGTCAGTGTCCCTGGGTTGACCGTGGTTTTTGATTCCCATTATTGTTTCTTATACATTACCATTAGAATAGCTTTATCTTCACCATTTAAGTTTATCGAGGATCCATTAGTTAATCTTGTACTGTGTAGTAGTGTATATTTCATCAAGAGGTTTCCTTGACTTTTTAAGATACAATTATGTTGTATTTAAAGAAGAAATTATTTATACCTCGTTTATTTCTCATATATATGGAAATTCTTCCCCCTCCCCTCTTTTTGTCCCATACAATGATATTTTCCTATCCTGACTTTTTCTACTGGAAATGTTAACAAAAGGAGGGGGTGGGTGGGCCAAGGAGTCTTTTGCTCTACCTATAATAATTTGTGAATCATTGTATTAGGTCACTGCCTGAATTGACGTAATACTTTAGAATACCTCTTTTTCACTCATGCCTATACTACATCTGTTTGAGGCCAGAAGCCATACAGTGTTACTGAAAAACAAATACCACATGACTTAGTGTGTCTAGAGGAAAAAACTAAACAGTCCCCTCCAGGACTGAGAAACATTTAATATAAAACCTGTCACCAAGCTTGATCTAAATGGCAAATGAAACAAAACAATGACTTCCCAAAAAGTTTAGAGTGTGTTCCTTCCAGAGTGTTTGACTTGCATAAGACCAGCAAATACAAAAACTATTCCATACTCACCTATGTATGAAATGCAGAAACCACCTTTTTATTTTTTTTCATAGCCAGTTTAAAGCCATGAGCCACTAATCTGCTTTACATTTCCATAAGATACTCTTACTCAATGAATCACTTTTAAGTATCATCAAATTAAATTGATGTGGTCCCAATATTTTATATACAATGCCAGCCTCTTCCAAAATATGTACAGTCAAATGGTAATAGTTTGCTATGTGAGGAATGTTTAATAGGTGATGAAAACAAAGTTTGTGTATTCAGACAGATTGGGGTTTGTGTTTAAGCACTAATTAAAATTAAATATGCATCTGTACTGGCTGCTCAGTCTTTAGTAGCTTATGTACCTGGGGGGAACACACCAACTCTAGGGAACAGCATTCGCCAAAGTTATGTTTAGAAAACCCTTTTTCTTCATGGCATCTTAATGGCCTATTCTAAAAAACACTCTGGGAAATGCTACCATATATCATTATTGGTTTATTAAAATTAAAGTATTCTTTTTTTTTTCTTTTGTATTTTTTATTGAGATATCATGGTTATACATATTTTTTGGTACATGAGATATTTTGATACATATATATAGTAACTCTGATTTGATCATTAAAGCATTCTTAATAGCAAGCTAAGATTTCATTCTTTTTTTTGATATTTTGTAATAAATGTGTTTTTGTTATTTATATATTTTTAAATTTTAATATATTTCAACAGTATTTTATTCATAGTCAGTAGCCTTGTTAAGGTTAAATATATAGAATGTGGCTATAATAGGAAAACACTATTTGTGGCTGCAGCTTTGATTTTTCAAATGTTTGGATTTCATGGTTAAACAGTGAAAAAAGAATAATTTTTAAATTACAGAGCTAGCTTCATCTTTCACATCTTCCTATTAAAGGAAAAACCTATAAATCTTTTCAACTCAGTGTCAGGAAATCCAAAATTATTTAATATCACCAGTTATTTAATAAACATTCTTGTTTGTTTTACTCTTTACCAAACCTTCTTTCTCATATCACAGCCCTTTGGATTTATCACAGATACTGAAATTCTCTGTGTAGTGTCTATATTGTGCTCCACTGCCAGCATCATAGTCCAGCTTACCTTTTCTGCATTTTCTTAACATAATGGTCTTTCAAAAAGATAATTTTGAGTTTTAGTGACCAAAAGGGCCTTTGAGAGCATCAAAAGTCTAATACAGGGGTAGGGAACCTTTTCATATTAGAAGGCCACATTAATTTAGCTATAATCAAATAAGACCACATTCAAGAAACTTCAATTAGATATACTTAAAATGTATATTCTTTTGTAAAAATCTAACTACTATGTACTTAATAATTTCAAAAAATGAAAACTATTTGTTAATTTTAAAGTTAACCTTTTGATGACTTTGTTGTATAGTACTCAACCTAACACAGATAGTTGTTTTTCATGTTGGCATTTTATTGCCATTGGTATTATGTATTATTAGTAAAAAGAAAGCAAGATTCTCTTTCAGGAGAGACTGCAGTCTCTCGTTGGTTAGAAAGCATCTGAATATATGGTTGCAGCATGAAGGTCCACAGTTTCAGTTTATCCTATAGATGGGTATCAGTCATTTGTGACCTTACGGGCATCTTGATTTGGGTTAGGTAGGAGATTCACAGCAATAAGTGATTGAAAAGCAAAAAAATATTTTCGGGCATGTTACCAAAGGCATGGGTATTCTACTGTATTTTTCCGTATTTCAATTGGGTCTTTTTTAGCATCAAACAATGACTTTCAAAGGTCATCTACTGAGAGCTTCAGTTTTATCTGTAGTTCTTTAGGTGCCTTGGTGATATCAATTAGGTGAGGCTGAAATGCTAATTTGAGTGTGATATCATGATTCTCAGAGTCAGTGAACCTTTCATTGTATTCTCCAATAACTAGGTCTATAACAGCTGAGTATTCTTCAGATGATTTGGAAATATCCTGCTCATCCGTGACCTTTGCTAACTGGGGAAAATGTACATCCAAAATTTCCTTTGGAAGAAGAAGTATTTTGAAAAAATGATAGTTTTTTTTTTTTTTAATGCTTGGATTTTTGCCACATATTGTGTATAAACTTAGTTTTACCTTGCAAAGAAATATTTGTTTTGATTTGACATATCACACAGAAATGCTACATTCTAATAGAAATCTTCTTTCAATAACTCACATTACTGGTTCTGTTCTTCATAAAATTTAACAATCTGCTCTTGCAGAGATGAAACTTAGGCTAACACCTGTCCCTGGAATAGCCAACGTACTTTAGAATGATAATGGCAAATCCACACTGATTACCTCATCTTTCAACTTTAGCATGTTACGAAACTGATGATGCCATCTTGCATTTATACCAATATAGTTAACAATACTTACAACTTGTTGCAAAGTGTCACTTAAAATAGTAGCTTTAGCACAGAGATTTTGCTGATGCAAGATACACTGAAAAGAAATGAGA
>CAUYPO010027953.1:0-23954 GCA_963574435.1 Cheirogaleus major
TAACAACCTATGAATTGCCTATTATTATTCTGCATTTTACAAGAGAGGAAAACAAAGTCTAGAGAAACTAGATTCCTTGCTTGAGTCATGCAGTTGTGAGTGGGGCAGCTCGGATTTGAACACAGGTCAAACCGGATTCAATACACAGCAACCAGATTTATTCAGCCTGCTTCTCCCAGTCTTTTAATTTTTTCATGTTCATCCCAAGAGGCTGACACTCACAGGATGATAGAACACCACCTGAACATGCTCCTTGAGATGCTCCAGTGCCATGAAATAGATATTCCAGAAATGAAAAGAAGATTGATATACTTGCTCTGTGCCAACAGCATGAGAAATTATGTTTGCATACTATGCATGGGTGCCTAAAGAAAGAATTTTATTAAAGGCAAATAAAAGTGCCAGGGAGAGCTAGGGGCCCAATATAGAGATATTCAGTAAATGTGGATCAAGTTTGCATTAAATAATTTGGGCAAAGAACCAAAATAAATTGGGCAAAAGAACATGCATTAGTGTTTGCCAAAGAAGTAAATATCCAGAGCAAATATTAAACAAGAAGAGGGAAATTTTTAATGCCCCTAGTACTCAATGAAATGCAACCAGGATGAGTTGTTTTTAGGATTTAAGATTATAATCTCTCTATGTATGTGTGTATTTATTTATTTATATTTCTCCTAAGAGCTAGGATTTAGTATTTGCTAATTCAGTATTTGCCGTGAGTTTATAGAACGGAACTACTAGGAATAATGAGAATTAACTGTATAACCTCCAAATATTTAAAAAGAAGCATTCAAATACATGTGCATGGATGTTCATAGCAGCACTATTTACAGTATCTCAAAGGTAGAAAAAACCCAAATAACAAATGGGTTAAAAAAAAACAAACAAACAACCCAGACAAACAAAATGTAGTATATACAAATAATGGAATATTACTCAATCTTAAAGAGGAATGAAGTACTGATGTATGCTACAGTGTGAGTGAACATGGAAAACGTTATGCTAAGTGAAAAAAGCCAGTCACGATGGGTCACATATTATAGGGTTCTACCTATATGAAATACCCAGAAGCAGCAAATCCTTACAGGCAGAAAGTCGATTAGTGGCTGTCGGGGGCTAGGGCAAGGGGAAATGGGGAGTGACTGCTTAATGGGTACAGGATTTCCTTCTGTTGTGATGAAAATGTTTTGGAACCAGATAGAGTTGATGGTTGAATGTACAAAATAATCAATTGTACTTTAAAAAATGTTTAATTGTATGTTGTGTGAATTTCACCTAAATACTTAAAAAAAATCCCTATGAGGTAGAGATTAGTATTCTGCCCATTTCACATGTGAAAAAATCAAGTCATTTGCTCAAGCCACCCAAATGCAAGAGGAGGAGCTGGGCTTGAACCCAAGTGCCTGACTTGCGTTATTGATGGATTTGACCACGATGATACTTGTTAGACTTTGTAGACCTTAGTGTAGATTTTGGCACATAGTATGTTCTTAAAAGATGTTAGTTGCTTTTCCTTCTGCTTTTTTTTTGCAAGCGGGAACTGTATATGACTCCGTCAGACTTTCACATCATTCGTAGAGAGAAGGAATGCATGTTATTTGTCTCATCTCTTGTCTCCTGCTTAGGTTTCTGTTCTCTCATCTTCTATCAAGACAGGCTTTAAAAACATACTTGATTGTGTAAAACAAATATGCAGAAGGAACTGTGGTCTGGAACTAAAGAAAACAGAACATCCATGATCAAAAATTAAAAAAAGGTTCAGACCTGCACTTTTCTAAATGATATAGGAGAAAAATAACGGGCCAGAGGAGAGAATCCTGATGTGTTCCCTCGGGTCCCCAAGATTTATCACCTACACGTGCAGGATGCTACATAAAGGAGATCTGGTGACCACAGCCATAACTCACAAGCCAGCCACGCAGCCTGCTACTTGCTGATAGCACCTGCGTCGTGTGGCCCCCAGATCATCTGGAACTGTCAGCCCCGGGGGGCAGTCATTTCCAACGACCCCCCACTCCCACTTCACTTCAGTTCACGGTTTGTCTGTGACAGCAGTTCAGTGCATTGGGAACTGTGGAGGATAGTGTTTCAGTTGTAGATTTTGCAACTGGGTAGAAAAATGCATTTTCTTTCGCTATAGTGATTGGAGTGGGGAGACAAAGCAAAACTAACAAAACCAACCCAAACTGTTAACCTTGTATTCGGGGAAATATTTCACTCTTCTCTGAGGGGGAAAATAAAAAGCTCAAATAATAAGAGAGCTTCAGGACTGGAATATCCCTTAAAGAACTGGCACTGGGTTTGCAGGCATTTCTGATGCATTTTTAAAAGCACCTAAAATACTCTTCATCTAAGATGCCCAAATTATGAAGGGATTGCAGAGAATCAAACAGATGCAAAATAATGATTTGATTTTTAGTAATGGGGAGATATTTGTATTGTTTCAGGATAAACATAATTGTGTAAACATAAATAAAACATTTTCCTTACGAATGCAATTACAAAATAATTCTGGACACATGGGTGATGAAATGTATTCTTCCTTTCTTTCTTTCCACCCAAATGTCCTCATAAAATGAGAATGATGTCTCTTATACCTCTGCTTCTTGCATATCGGAAAATATGGTAGTTCAATTTCTGATCTGTTTCGTGATGCCTCTTCATAACATTTTCTGCAATAATCCATTCATTGATTCAGTATTTACCATGTATTAACAGGGTTGCAGGAGCTTATGATTTAATGAGGGAGACAACTAAGCACTGGGAACAAGCTCTAATATCTGCTGGGCTCACTTATGTGGATTTTTCTGTTCCTCTCATTAGCGGGTTCTGCTCCCTGGTCACAGAGGACTTGGGTTGGGAGTGGGTTGTGCATATATCCTAGAATCTCAGCCTTCTGGGAACAGTGACTATTACACGCACTAGTGGGGTTTCCGGAGTGTTCAGGGAAAGGATGAGATATTATACCGAGGATGTCTGTAGAGAATGTTCTTTGTCTTCCAACAGCCGTCACCCGATCCACTTTGAAGATTCTGAATATAACGTCTACAGCCTAAAGTGGGTAATTTCTGCCCTAACGTGCCCGTGGATTCTGTGACCGTTACTTCTGTGGTGTGTTCTGAAGAGTCCGGTGAGGCCGCTCTGCTCAAATGTGACGACCAATGTCTGAAACTCCACCCATAGAGATGGATTTCTTTGGGATATTTGTTGCTTTTGTTTCTGAGGTTTTCTGCCCAAGGGAAAGAGAAGATGTGAAAAATGCTCATTCCAGCTTTGTTTTTATTTGTTACTGTCTGGCACTAGGAGCAAAGTCAGCTGGACCAGGGCCTTCGCTGTGGGCTCAGACAGGCCAGGTGTGAATTCTGGTCCTACCACTGAGGAGATGCGTGATGTAGTGTAGGTTCCTCAGCTCCTGAAAGTCGGAGGTGTCCTGCAATGTCTACTTCAGAGAGTCGTTATGTGGATTGAAGTTGCTAAAGGGTTTATGACTTAAAGTGGAATATGTAACAGAGGGTGAGGTGTTCTTGGGTGGACCTCTTAGCCCTGTCCCTTAACAGCTGGATGATCTTGGACCAACAACCTTTCCGTGCCTGAGTTTCAGGGATGTGCTAGAACTAGCTTGCGCTGGCTCACAAGGGCTGATTGTTGAATATTCATGAGTTTTGTGAGCAGGTTTTTAAATTGTTGGCAGCTTACAATTGGACGTGGTGAGAGTATTCACACCACAGAAATCAGCAAACCCTGCAAAGCAGGACTCTGCTCCTACCACCTCCCCTTCAGAGAATTGATTTGCACCACTGCTCACTTCCCTTGTGAATTTCTTCCAAGAATTATAATCAGATAATTTATGTAAAGGTGTCGGCACAGTGCTGGACATTTAAGAAGCTTCTCCTTAAAAGACAGTTGCTACTACTGATGTTGTATTGCTACTATTACCAATAATAATTAGGTAAGGAATAATAATGCCATGGTAGCACTTTGAATATAGTAGGTACTTGAAAAATCTTAATCCCTTCCCTGTATGTTCATTATCATGAACATGTAATACCTTCACTATCATGTTCATTATGTTTTCATAATAATGAACATATAGGGAAGATGTTCATATGAAAGATATCGATATTATGTATTAAGACATTTTCTTTAACCTAAAGTTTATTCTTTCCTTCTGTTTTTAAAAGAAATTAAAACATTTTCATGGACCCTGAAAATTATTGTGAGCACTAGGCACTGTGTCTACTGTGTCTAATGGATAAGTTGGCTCTGCGTGTGTGTGTGTGTGAGTTTGAGATGAAATACCATGGGTTGTGTGCACTTGGCATAATTTAGCAACTGTGTAGCAAGGTGGTTAAACTCAACAGTCTAGAAACTGGAATTTCTAACAAAAAATGTAAGCGAATCATGCAAAAGTAGATTCCAAAGGGACAACTTGCCTCCAAGTCTCACTTCTGACCCTCAGACAAAGTGGAAATTTTATTTCTTCTCATCAACCATAGCTCAGGGTAGACATTTGGACATCCATGTAGCACGTGAACAGAAGCCAAATATCGTCTCCATCCTCCCTTTCTCCATCCCATGACGTTTTTCTCTTTGGCTGCCACTGCAGCTGAGTGACTGGGGGTTCTCTTCTTACCATCATGAAGCTGTCAACACCCACGGGGGGCCCCACAAAGTATAAAGGACAGTTTATCCACAGAGCAGTGGCAGCATCATTGCTTATGAAATGATAACTGGTTCAGGTAGCAGCAAGTTCCAACATTAGCACAACAAAAGCTCTGAGCTGGACCATCTGTTGCCACGTGGACAATCTGGTGGGTTTGCCAAAGCCATTTATCCGCGTCGAGTGCGTATCCACGCCGGCCAGTCCTCACGCTGAGCGGAAAGGAAATTTAAAGAAAGGCCCATCGTTTATCATTGTAGACAGCTGGGCTGGAGTGTGGGCAGAGAGCACTTTTTTTTTTTTTTTCCTTGAGAAAAACAAAGACCCTGAAGATGGACAACACTTGCTCAGCTCCAAGCTTCCTGCTAACCACAGCCGCTCCAACCTACTCCTTTCTTCCTGCTTTTCCAGACTGTAGAAGGGACGTTGTAGTCATAGGTGCTGGCTTCCCTACCCCAAAAATGTCATGACCAGGTGGCACCTGGAATTCTTTGGTTTTGAGCTGGAGTGAGCATGCGTATTCATGTCCCCGAAAGGGACACCCAAAATAGACCCTTTCTGCTATGTCCACCGAAGCGTCTGCAGCAAAGGTTACTGATTTCGGAGCTCACAGACCTCATTTGTGTGCAGGCTCTGCGTGCTGTGCCCTGAGCAAACTGGGACACGTGAGATCAGAACCTCAGCTTCACCCACTGCAACGTGGGTGAAGGTAATAGCTCCTACCTTCGAGTGCTTTCTGTGCATGTGAGATCGTATCCTGACTTTCGTGGTCCCCATTTCCGTAAAAGATATTAAACAGCACATTTCATTTGGTATAAAGACAAAGATATTGATATTATGTATTAAGACATTTTCTTTAGCCTAAAGTGCATTCTTTCCTTCTGTTTTTAAAAGAAATTAAAGCATTTTCATGCACCTTGAAAGTTATTGTGAGCCTTAGGCACTGTGTCTACCGTGTCTAATGAATGGGTAAGTTGGCTGGGTGTGTGTGTGTTTGGGGTGTGTGTGAGTTTGAGATGAAATGCCATGGGTAGTGTGCACCTGGCATCATTGTTAGCAACAGTGTTTCAAGGTGGTTAAAATCACAATCTAGAAACTTCAAGTCCTGCCTCTGTTGCTTAGTTGCTTACAAGCTACTTTATACATACATACATATACTATATGTATGTATATGTGCATACACACACACATACATACAGGTGTTCCTATACTTACAATGAAGATACGTCCCAATAAACCCATTGTAAGTTAAAATTATTGAAGTCAAAAATGTATTTAATATACCTAATCTACCAAACATCATAGCTTAGCCTAGCCTACCTTAAACATAATCAGAACACTTACATGAGTCTACAGTTGGGCCAAATCATCTAACACAAAGCCTATTTTATAATAAAGTGTTGAATATTAATATCTCATGTAATGTATTGAATACTGTACTGAAAATGAAAAACAGAATGATTGTATAGGTACCCAAAGTATGGTTTCTACCAAACGTGTATCACTTTTACATCAACATAAAGTCAAAAAGCCATAAGTTGAACCATTGTAAGTTGAATTATTATAAGTCGGGGACCATCTGTATATATATTCATATAGATGTATTATATATATCTATATGAATATATAAGAATATAAATTTCTGAAACACTAATATATGTGAAATGGTTAAAATACACTACTGTTACCTACCTACCTCAAAGGGTGGTTGTGAGAGCTATATGGATTAATGAATACAACACTCTTAAGGCAGTTGCCTGGAATCAAATAATTCTGTGCTAAATGTTAGCTCCTCCCTGGCTCACTTTGCTAACTGTCTTATTTATAGGACAGCAAGTACATTGAGAAGCAGCAGACATGGTGGTTGTGAGCAGAACCTCTGGAGTCAGAAGAACTTCATGAACAAGAGATAAATACCTGAGAAAATGCCACTGCTGCATTGAGGTCCCAACCCAAGCCATCCTGCTCTGCGACATTTTTTTTTTTTTTTTTTACCAAATCCCATTTAAATGACCAGTGTCGCCCATAGACAAAATTGAAGAGGTGGCTAATGATGCGTGAGCACATTTTATAGGAATCCACTTGACCTGCAAAGGATCAATTCCATGATTTGATTAGAGGCTTAACCTTTCAGAGTCCAGCTTTGACCCTATGTTCACAGATAAATCTCCAAAGCTGATAGATCCTGACATTTAAGAGTTTGGTTCAAGGAAAGGTGATATTCCAGTTTCCATTTTCCTAATAGAGATGAAATAGACCCGGTCATGCCATTCATTTGCTGTATCATTTTGTGTAACTCTCATATGCTCTCTTGGCCTCAGTTTCCCTGTTGCTAAAACAGTAGAGTTTGGCTTAGGAAGCATGTTTGCAACTTTGCTTCTCAGAGTGGAGGGGTTTTATAAAGTGCGCCCAGTGGCTCCCGGGGAAGTCCAGTGGGCGAGACCCTTCCCCTCCCTTCTTGCAAAAAGCTCCATTGTCATCTCTGTCACTTCTTGGATTTTACATAAGATATGGGTTGAACAAAGAATTTGATGCCTAAAAAAAAATGAGGTATGCCAAACACTGGACTACATGACATCTCTATTTAATACTAATTATGATATTTGGAAGCAGTGGGCCAAGTCTGAGATCAAATTGAATAGGAATACACATAAGATTCCACACTGAATCCCCTAAAGAAAACCATCCAAGTAGAGGATGAGGGATGAGCTTATGAATAGTACTTAGGTGTTTTGGCTGGGGAAAAGCTCAGGATGAACTAAGATCATGATACTATCACAAGACAACAAGGTAAAGCAATGACCAGCCACCACAATGACTACCACCACCGCCACCACCACCCCCTCCACCACCACCATCGTAAACTGCTAAGTTTTAGGGCCAAATTAACAGAGAGGACATCTTCAGAACCAGAAAGATAAATTTCTCTCTCTACTCCTTGTTGGCTAAACTATCCGCTACGTATTCTGGTTTTTGGGGAATATGTTCTTGGGATGGTATTTCATGGCTTTGGTTAGAAGTTCCAGAAATATCCATATTCCTCTCAATCAAATGCCTCTTTTCAAAGTTCCCTGGGAAATTACAAGCCCATAGACAAATATTACCATAAAAATCATCATAAGCATTTACTTACAAGGTTTGAAGATCTGTTCTAAGTGTGTTTTATATATAATCTTGTTAAATCTCGTTTAATCATCATAACTACCAAACGAAGTAAATTCTACTATCTCCATTTTTTTCAGAGGAGGAAACTAAGGCACAGGGATGTCATGTAATTGGCTACATTGCACAGCGAGAGGCAGAGCAAGTGAAAAATTCCAAGTATGAATTTGCAAAGGAGCTATAAAAGAACTGTCTTGGGGTTTCTGGCTTTAGATGAAGCCTTGGCAAGTTCTTTACCTACTCCTTTATTTTTTACTTATTTTTATTTATTTCAAAGTGCTACGGGAGTACAAATATTTTTGGTTACATGGATTGCTTTTGTAACGCTTGAGTCATGGTTATAATAGAAGCTTTTCAAAAGAAGGTAGACAAATGGCCAAGAAACATATGAAAAAAATGCTCAACGTCACTAATAACCAGGGAAATGCTAATTAAAACCACAACGAGATATCTCCTTACCCCTGTTAGAGTTGCTTTTATTAAAAAGTCCCATATATTCTGAAAAAAAAAAAAGAAAGTCCAAAAACAATAGACGCTGGCAGGACTGAAAGTTAGTACAACATCTATGGAAACCAGTATGGAGATACCTCAAAGAACTAAAAGTAGACCTACCATTCCATGCTCCTTTAAACATGAACATGAGTTGGTGGATGTTCCCATTTCTGGCCAGCCATATGATACAGGAACTTAAAGCAGTGACCTTTAAGTTCATGCAAGTAAGGAGAGTAGCCATCCCGAATGCCCCTGTGAAATCAGGCAGCCCCCTGAATCTTTTACTTTCTGTCAACATGATGGAAAAAAAGCAAATGACTCCTGGGGTGCATAACCTTGAACTCTAAAGGGACCAAGACTACTGTGACCATGGCCAGACGGCATCTGCATCCTGAACCATCATAACACTCTTCTCCTATTCTGAAGACATCAGAAATTAGGTGACAGAGAAGCAGGTCTATGGGATGGAAGCTCCCATTATTACCTCTTACTGCACTTAATACTGAATACCTCTCTTAGTGGACTCTTGCAAACTCAAGTATGTGGGACCAAGAGAGGAGAAGTCAGAATTTGGTCATAAAGCATTTATCCTCAGAAGAACAGATTTAGATTTCCTGTCATCAGACCAGTCCAGCAATGGAATGGGCTGCCTTGTGAAGCAGGTGGTCCCCGTCACGGAAGATGTTCAGAGACTGGATGATGCCTGGTGAGGATGCAGTAGATCAGCTCCACTCAAAGGGCGGTCTGAATGCTGATACTGGCCTACACATTGTTACTGGTCTGCAGCTAAGTAGATTCAGAAAGTGGGAGCAAGCATTTATAAAGTTTTCTGGCAAATTAACAGAGTAAGTTTGTATTCGTTGAATCCAATGATAATAAAAAATAATTGAAATAACTTGGACTTGTATATTATACATTTAATTTCATTCTCCTAATAACTTATTTTTTTTAAATAAAAGTGTTGGTCTGTGGATGCATTAAAAATTTAAAAGGCAATTCCTTTACCATAGACAGTTTGATAAGTGCCAGTTTAGAGGGTTTTCTGTCATTGGGTAGAAAAGTTGGGCTGTACCAACATTAAGGTCCTTAATAAGACTGAGTTACATACATTTTAACAAACAGCATATGAAAATTGCCTCGCATGGTTCAAGGCACATAACAGGTGCTCAATACACTCCATTTATTATCCTGATCACATGACTATTATAGTCCATACCTTGAGGTCAACCATTTGTGCACAAAAAATTAAAATATCATCATATTTTAATGGGAGGAAAGTTGGAAACGTTCAATTGCAAAGTCTTTGCAATAGTGACTGCCTATACGTGCCTGCAAAAACACACATGCGTACGTACACATATTCACACTTCCTTTTTACTGTGGGCCTCTGAAAATAACCCTTCCTTTCCTTTCCTGCCATGGGTTTTGTTTTCATTTGTACAGCATGCATCAAGGTGAAGTCAAGCCACTACCATTTATAGATATCCCAGTTTTTAAAAAAGAGTTATGTAACAGTTTATTTGGGATTTATAGGATATATATATCTAAGAACAAATTTCCTTGATTATAAGGTATATGCCGTTTAATTTAGGTCATCATTCCTGGGTTTACATCATCTGAGTGATGCATGTTTTTCTGAGTCTTCACATCCAGTTGTTGCCAGTTTCATTGGTGTAAAATGACATTTCATTATTGTTTTAATTTATCTGATTACTGATGATGTTAAACCTCTCTTCATTTACTTATTAGCACTGAATATTAGTCTTTTTCCTCTGTAAATTTCCTATTCATATTGTTGTTTATTTTTCTGTTTTGACCTAGCTCAGGTTTTTTTTTTTTTGGAAAACAATTCTATTTGAACTGGACTTTGGAAGCAAACATCGACATTTGAGCCCCGGGATTACAATGACTCACGGGTGGCGTAGTGACCTCCAGGTTGGGATAACAGAATGGGAGTCTGGATAGCTGTCTCTCCGACCACCAGGTGGCAAACTCAAGCTCCCCTAGCAGTCGCCATCAGACACTGCTCAAACACGCAGGCCGGGGTCAGTTGTGCACACACAAGCGATGACGAACAAGTGAAATGTAGACTGGAGCAAGTTGCAGTCAATTCTCTTGACCACACCTGGCCGAGGAGTGGATGATCTCTTTAGTGAAGAGGGTTAGAAACGATGCTCAAGCTGACTCCACGGTAAATTATTTCTGCTTCTCATTGCACAGTGTGGGTTTCACTATGCTCAGCTAAGCCTGTTTTTCCTTTTTTTTTAAAAAAAAAAAATTTATGCAAAATACTAAAGAGTCCTATCAGATATTCCTACCTACCTGTGTATCTCACTAATGAGTTTAGCCACCATTCAGGTGACCACTGTGGGAGAATCAAGTGTCAGGTTGCCTTTTGGAATACCACTTTAATTAACAAGTTTTGTTTTTTTTTTTTTTCCTGCTCAGGTGTGTGAGATATTGCATATGCAGCCAGTGGCTCAGACACAGCTAAAATGAAAATGAATGTGTGTGCTGCGTTTGGACAGGTGAGACCCCGACCTGCCATGCTGTTGCCGAGTGTTGGCTTTTACATTCGAAGGGAGCCGTTCCCCACCATAAAGCTGGAAGGTGGCCGCGAGCCTGTCCGCGTTTGGCAGGTTTGAGGAGTCCAGATGTCCGTCATGAAATGGGTTATTTAATGTATCTGTGGGCTGTTTGCAAAATGGGAAGGCCTCCATTTTTGTAAACACCAAGTGGGCAAATGCCAAATGTGTTTGCCATCAACACCAGTGTGTACATGGGTATTAAGTGCACATAAAGGGTCCTTTCTATTCAATTCCATGCAAATCAAACATTTGCATTTTAATTCATATCCACTTAATTCTATTTCCTACGCAGACTTAGCTCTATTAGGTCACCCTGCCAAACGGTGGTGTCTCCTGAACCTCTTTCCTAGGGGGCGATAATCAAACTCATCTCTGTCTATGTACCATGTGGAGGTGGCATGAGGCTGACCCTCACTCGCCTTCATCATAACTCATCATCAAATGCAACTTACTTGAAAATAACTGGAAATACCTAAAAACAACTCAACGAGACCAGATACCCACCGTCCCATTCAGAGATTCAAATTCAGTGCTTCCTGTGGGGTTCAGGAACCGGTGAGTTTGGTAAACACTCCCAAATAATTCTGATGACAGTGTTGTGTGGTTCACAGGATTACAAACGTCACTGTAGAACAGCGATTGGCTTCACTTCTGGTGAAGGTTGGGCAATGGAACAAGTCCCCGTAGTAGCTCCATCTCAGTGGGTTACAGAATGGTCCATCCTGGAAATTTACATCTCACCTGGGAGATGCCATGCATACCGGCACGGAAATGGATTTTGGAGACAGACAGACGTTGAGGACAGTCCCGCCTAGACTACATGCTGGCTGTGTTAGTTTGAGACTGCCACTTTACCTTTTTTTAACATCAATTTCCTGACATGTGAGCTGTGGGTTTACTTTTCAGGGTTTTTGAGGGACTCAGAGGTAATGTAATTGAGTGGTTACCATGGTGCCTAGCGTGTAGCAGGCACTCGATAAGTGGTGACTTATTATTATTAGGGTTAATATCCCTTTAAATTCCAATGATCAGATCTTAGTCACAAATGAATCGGAACAAGGAAGATCTTCCAGAATATCACCCCTTCCCCCTCCACTTTCTGCTTCTCCCTCCTGGTTTCGGTTTCCCTTTAAGTGGTAATGCTGGTTTCAGATGAGATGTTCCCTTCCTTGTATTTTAGACACCGAAGGAAGTCAGAGTTTGACAGCTCTCATCTGCACAAACGTGATGCCGGGAGAAGGGATGTGGAGGGGAGCAGAGGCTCCCCCTCTGCCCGCGTGGCGGTGTGCAAAGTGGCTGATTAGCCAGGTATTTTTAAAGTTTCATGGGTGCAAGGCAGCCTCCGCTAATGAGAGTTTTAGGGGATTTCTCAAATCTAAAGTGAAGGGTGCCCAGAGTGGAACACGACCTTGGGGCTTTCCTGTACGTGTTAACTAATATTACAAAGGACTCTCAGAAAACCCTCTGAAGTCAACTTCTGCAGGAGGAGTGGGGGTGGGGGGGCAGGTGAGGCTCTGTGGACCAGGAAGGGAGAGTTAATGATGGATGCTATAAATAGATCCCTTCCGAAGGCTGGGGCAGAATATCTCGGGTAGTTTGCTAAGAGCAGGATACAGAGAGCTCTGAGCCGGAAATCAGGCCAAGGGTCCTCACGACACTGTTTTATTTGGAGGCAAAAGTGAAAAACAACCATACATAGTCACCAAAGCACAAGGCTGATGGGGCTCTGGCAGGGCCCCCCAACTACCATGTACACCCCATTAATAGCTCTTTTACCTTTTTAGAGACAGAATCTCCCTCTGTCTCTCAGGCCAGAATGCAGTGGTAATGTGATCATAGCTTGATGCAGCCTCAAACTCCTGAGCTCAAGCCATCCTCCTGCCTCAGCCTCTTCAATAGCTGGGACGACAGCATCAACTAATTTTTTATTGTTTTTTTTTTTTTATGGAGATGAGGATCTTGCTATGTTGTCCAGACTGGTCTTGAACTACCAGCCTCAAGCAATCCTCTGGCCGCAATTTCCCAAAGAGCTGGGATTACAGGCCTGAGCCACCATATCCCAACCTTAATAGTTCTCTTTTTTAAGGAGTCAAATCTGCCGTAAGTGACGACCTCAGCTCATTGGGAACCGAAGCATCCTGTATACCTCTTACGTGCCAACCCTTGTACTTGGCAGTTCACATAGGCTGGGTCCATTCTCCCTTGGCAACCATGGAGAAGGCACTTTATTCCTATCTTATAGGCTGTGCAAATGATGCCTCAGAGAGGCTGCCCAAACTTCATACAGATACTAAGTGTCGGGCAGGATTCGGACCCAGGACTCAGGACTCCCTGTACTCGAAGCAGCCGACTTACTAGGATGTAGGGTATGAACTAGGAGACTTAAGCAGGCAGCTAATATGGACCCTTGGGAAAGAAAAGAGGGATGCCGCAGAGGTCTAGGAGGATTAAGAGGCAAAGCTGGGATTCCTACAGGGGTCAGATTCCTCTCAATGGGGTGGGGACAGATGCAGATACGAACAGACAGGCTACGCATTGCCATCTGAGATCCAGGCAGCCGGTGGCGGAAGAGGGGACTCACTGAATGTACGATTCGAGCAGTAGAATTGTTTCTTCTAGGTAAAGCGTCCTCCCCAACAAATAAAGGGGTTATGGCATAGCTTAAACTTGAGTGGGACATTCTGTTGCCCTGTGGGGGAAACTGATGCAGAAACTAAGGTGAGTGGACTGGATCATTATGGGATTGGAGAAAAGAGTGGCAATAAAAGGTGGGAGTCAAGGTTACCCGGGGATGCAGCCGGCTCAATGCCTGCTGCTCTTCCAGGCCCACCAGATGTTGAACTTGAGGGCTTTTCTTGATATGTTTCTGGACCCTGTCTCAATCACCATTGTACCCCCTCAGGACTTAGCATGGTGCCTGGAACACAGTATTGCTCAGGCTTCGTCCTTGCCTACCTCACCATGAGCCTCCTCCACATACATGTATGGTATGTGGCAGAGAGCTAGAAATCCTGGGTTTAAGGACTCATTCTGCAGCTGAGTTCTGGGTTGACTTTGAGTAGGCCCACCAACTTCTCTGTGGAGTTTCTTCATCCACAGAATTTGTAAAAAATTCCTTCTGGGACTTTGCAGAAAAGATATGCTCCTTATATCCTAGCCATCTGGGGCACAGCCCAAAGTGATGGATCTCAAACTTGAAATATCTTTGAAGTCTCATACCATATCTTAAAACACACACACACACAAACACACACACATTGTACTCTGCTCCATAATATATTCAAGTTTTCTTTAACATAAAATAATGTTGTCCCCCACCCCCGCAAATTGAGAACAGTTGATATTCTAAGAAGATGCCTTTCTTCCCGGCATCTTCGCATGCCTCCTGGTACACCGTGTGCCCCAGTTTAAAAGCCCTTTGAAAAGAATAAAGCAAAAAATAAAAGAAAGCTATAAAGCACTGAACAAGTGCAAGGCATTCTTAGAGTTCTTATTTATTAATAAATAATTGTTTTTAATAATTAATGCCAATCCAATCCACTTAAGTGGCCCAAGTCCTTCAGGAATTAGAGACAGCCTCAGCCACAGCTAAAGGAAAACACAGCTGAAGGAGAATCTCTCCCCTTCTGACTCAGCTCTGCTAAGCATCTTTTTCCCCCAGTGCTGCTGGCTTCTGGGTAGGGCTCGTTTTCAGTCACACCTGATAGGGACAATAAACACAACAGCAGCAGCAAAAGAAAAACAACAACTCAACTTACTACCCACAAAGCATTGTGTTAAACGTTATACAAACACACTCTCATTTCTTCCTTATAACAGAGCCACATATTAACAGTAGGTATCATATGCAATTTTCGGAACAGGACACAGAAGCTAAGGGAGATAATTCTTCCAAGGGCACACAGTTTGGTAGAAGTGGAAGCAGGATCGAAGTGTAGTTCCAAAGCAGAGGTCTGCAAACCACAGACCATACCCTATCCCATGGGGCCAATCTGGCCAGCCATCTGTTTTTTATAAAGTTTTATTAGCATACAGCCACACTCGTCCATGTTTGTATTATCTGTGTCTACTTTTCTGTGCTACAATGGCGCAGTTGAGTTGTTGCAACAGGGATCGTATGGCCTGCAAAGTGAAAAATATTGACTATTTGGACCCTTTCCGAAAAAGTTGGGTGACCCACGTCTAGAGTTCTCACTAGTTGTCACATTTCTTATTTTTAACAGAGGTCCCGTCTGTGTGTGAGCCTGACCCTGCAGTCACATCCAATGCGGAACAACCTGAGATCTGAGAGCCACGTTTGGTTCAGAAGAGGAAAGCCCGGATGGGAGAACTTCGCCATGTCTGCTTTGCTTCCAAGCTGGGGACTGGCAGGGCTCTGCCCAGATCACCTCCCCCAGCCCATTCGCTGCTCCTGCTCCTGCAACATTCGGACGACTCACCTTCCCACTTGCAGAAATGTCTTCCACGGCTCCTGTAGCCTTGTCTTAACATCCAAATTCCTTCACGTGACATCAGAAGGTTTTCATGACCAAGTTCATTTGCATCTTTCTGGCCTCCATGGTTGACTCTTTTTTTGAGGAGGGAATTTCTGTCTCTCCCCAACATTTCCACATCTCTCAGCATCCTCCTAAAATATTTCTCTTTTGCGTAAGAGGTGGGTTGCTGACAGGACTAGCCAGAGCTTGGGTTAACGTGTACTGGTAGGTAGGGCTCTCCTGTCTTTGGAGACGCTGTGTGGTCCCCCTCTTGCAATGACTGCTCCCAGGGGTAGGAACACACCCCCTGCCTAGTCCTCCTCTGCTCCAGCTCCCCTCTTCTCCACGGGTGGGGAAGTTAGGGCAGGTTCTCTTCTGCAGTTCCAAGTTCCATAGATTCAGAGGGGAAGGAGTTTGCTGTTCCTTCACCTTGGCTCTCCGCAGGACTATCCAAAGGTCGATTTGGCGTGCTGGCTAAGCCACCCACAGAGGAAGGTGGCTGCTGAGTGTTGAGACTGCTGTTGGGAAACTCACACACGAAAAGTAGTTGATGGCAAGGATTTGGCCATTACTGTGTTCCTGTAGGAAAAGCCCAAACTCACTTGGAGATACAACAGCCCTCGCCTTCATGCTGGACACATGGGACCGCGTTCGGCTCCCCTGAGACCTCAGGACTCTCTTCACGTTGCCCCCTTGTTTAAGAGATGCGCTCGTCTCTTTCTCTGACTACCTCCTACTTATTCTTAAAAACTCAATGCAGGATTTATATTTCTTTAGGGATGGTCTTCTATGATGCCCAGTTAGATTTGTATGTTTCTCTTCCAAGTTCCAACAGCTTCCTGTACCTGCTCCTTTTCTGGCCCTGGTTACATCTTTTTGCAACTGTGAATTTACTTGTCAACATGCCCCCTAGACTGGGCGCTGCTCGAGGGTGACAGTCTCATTCACCTATTCCCCCAAATTAGCAGAACATCTGGCACAGCGTGGGTATACTGCTTAGGGTACACCGGCTACAAATAACAGAATTCTTGACCAATGGTGGCTTAGACCAAAAGAACCTCTCATGTTTACTTAATGGAAGTTCAGAGGCCGATGGTCCCAGGGTTAGTTCAGGCTTCCAGCAATGTTGTCTAAGCTGCAGACTTCTCCACTCCTTCTGTCTTGTCACATTCTGTACTGGGAGGTTTCCTTTCATAGTCACAGGTGGGCGTCTTGGCTCCAGGCATCATATCCTCACACGGCAACTTCCAAAGAGGTAGCAAGAGGTTTCTAGTGGGTGCCACAGAACATTTTCTACAGGTAAGTTTTTTTTTTTCTTATTTTGCTGGGAGGAGGTAGTTACAAGAAGGCACCGCCAGCTGATTTTTCTACATGTCTTATTGGCCACAAGTGGGGAACGTGCCCTCTGCTGAACCAATCCCAGGCAAAGCAGAACTTCTCAGTGGTGATTTGTTTATAATAGTGATTGTTTATCCTCAGAAGATAAGGGGAGTGCATGCTCTTATTGGGCATTTTCAAATAACAACAACTTAGCCCAAAATGTCTATTCACTCCATACATTCTGAATGTAGGGGGGCAATTAATATCCAAAGAGTCATTGTTGTCAACAAAAGATGGGGGCTTCCCTGGCACTCTTTTACAAGGAGGTAATTTTCCAGTCAAAGGAACGTGGGAAAAGCTACACTATTCAAAACTCCCTTCTCTCCCACCATGCCAGATGGAGAGTGAGGGGAGCTAATGGAACAAAACACTGCTAAACCCACCTGGACCACCCAGGCAACCTGAGACTTCTAGAACACATTTCAGTCCTCTCCAGTTCAACAGCCATTTACTGAGGATCTGCCAAGTGCCATTCACAGTTCCAGCCACAAACAGGACAGAGCACAACCTTCATCAAGCTTATGTCAAGGAGACAGTCACAGCGGACAAAGAGGATGAAGGATCTTACCGGCCATTGAGGTTTGTGCTCTGTGATTCTGATTCATCCATCCGTTCATTCGGTAAATGTTTATTGAAAACCAACCACTGCTATCTATAGTAGAGATCCAACAATGGATAAGACAGGTAGGATTCCTGCTTCCATGCGGTTTATGTTCTAGTGGGGAAAACAGATGATAAAGAGGTAAATAAGAAAATGATGTCGAGAAATAATCGCTACCAGTAAGCAGAGTAAGGGATGCAGAGTGAATGGGAGAGGAGCCCGCTTTGGGATGGGTGGCCACAGAAAGGCTGTGCGAGAGGATGGGGCTTGTCCTGAGACCAGAAAGGTACGAAAGGTCCAGTTATATGAAGGCGCGGGAGGAGTGTGTGTACGCACACGCGCAGAGGGAACTGTGAGGGTGGAAGACTGGAGACAGAGAATAATTTTGCCTATTCAAGGGAGGTCCAAGGTGTCCGGTTTGGAGTGAGCGAGGGGAGAGTCCCAGACGCAAGGCGAGGTTGCGCAGGAAGGCAGGGCCCCTTTCTGTCGGGCTCTGTAGGCCATACTGTGGGACTTCTTTAAAATGCATTTTCCCTGCCTACTCGTGTGCCAGCAGCATGAGCAACACGGATAAGAAATGCATAAAATACTTTCAACAGCAGCTGTGGGGCTTGCTTGAGCACATTATTTGTTATGATGTTATCTGAATTGTAGGATGCAGCCCCTATGAATGCTGCTGTTGGCACAGCCTTGTTTGCTTGGTAATGCGTGGTCCTGGTTAATGCCGGCGTCTGAGCAATCTTCCTGTGTTCTGTGGCTTCCCGAGAGAAGCCCCATTGTGGATTCAATAAAGCCAGCAATAAAGCCCATATTAATAATGTATGCAGAGTTATATATGTCTATTTATAAGGTGCAGAATTGCAGTCCAAATGTATCCCTTCTCTCTCTTCAGATGAATGTAAGTGCCCTGAACTATGTTAGATGAAGTTTCTCTCCCAACCTGACACCCCCTTTCACCGCACGGCCTGTTAAGAGCCGAGATAAGTGCTGTGCCAGCCACGGGACCACTGCATACACATTGCCCCCTGGATCTGGGACAATTATTTAAGCTGGAAATAGGAAATAAAGCATGCCAGGAGCATGCTGTGATTCACAACTGAAACGAGGAGGAAGTAACTGGGAAACCGTATGAGTAAGGAGGTGGATAAGTCGTCTTGGAAGACATTCTTTATATGAGAAGAGTTCAGTAAGGCAGCAGAATGCACGAAAATAAGGCACCTGATGTGTGGTGGGTCAGAGACCATGCTAGGATATATATACAGGCACACCTTGGAGATATTGCAGGTTTGGTTCCAGACCACTTCTTTTTCCAAAGAAGGTATGGCCAGTAAATACATGGAAAGATGTTCAATATCAGTGAAATGCAGGTCAAAGCCACAATGAGATAATATTTCACACTAAGAAGGATGGCTGTCATCAAAAAGTACGATAATAACAAGTTTTGGCAAAGATGTGGAAAACTTGGAACCCTCATACACTGCTAGCGGGAATGTAAAATAGTGTAGCTGCTTTGGAAAACAGTTTGGCAGTTTCTCAAAAAGTTAGAAATAGAATCGTCACATGACCTGGCAATTTCAATTTTAGGTATTTATATTCAAGAGCATTGATAACTCCGTGACCACAGAAAACTTATACGTGAATGTTTACTACGGCATATTCAAGGCAACCCCAAAATGGAAACAACCCAAATATCTATCAACTGATGAATGGATAAACAAATTGGGATATGTACATAACACGGAATATTACTCAACCATAAAAAGGAAGAGAATATTGGTACTTGCTGCAACATTGATGAACCTTGAAAAATTGCTAAGTAAAAGAAGCCAGGTGTAAAGGTGTAGATATTACATCCTTTCACTTAAATGAAATGTCCACAAAAGGCAAATCCATAGAGGCAAAAAGTAGATAAATTGTTGCTAGAGGCTAAGAGTAAAGAGGAATAGGGGTTTTTTTTGCGGGGTACTGAAAATATTCTGGAAATAATGGGGACGGTTATTTAACCTATTGACTCTACTTTAAAAAAAAAACTACTGAGCTGTACACTTTAACACCTTAAGGACCGCTCACGAGTTTTCTCCTGTTTCGCACATCATCTGTTGAGGACCGCTCACGAGTTTTCTCGTTTTTCACTGTAGTTATAATGATTTAAATAACATGCAGTTTGCCCAAAAACGTGCGGTCCCTGGCGTATGTCTTAGAGATTTCTATGTGGTACGAAAGGTGTTAAAAGGGTGAATTTTATGGCATGTGGATTATGTCTGAATTTTTTAAAGTATGGTGTAGTGATGATCCAAACTCCTCTGGAGGCAGTTGACTGTGTTCAGATTTCAGCTCTGATCCTGGCCATGTGATCTTGTGCCTGGAACCTAACTTTTAAGTGCCTCAGAGTCCGAATCTCTGTAAGGGATAGCAAAGCAACACGTTGTAGGATTCCTGGGAGGATTGTATGAGTTCCTTCATGGATAAAGCCTAGTATAGTCCCTGGCATGCCTAAGAGCTCAATAAATTGCTGGAAGGGTTACAGTCTAGAGAGAAAGTGTTGAGACACAAATAAACAGAAACGGCAATTCAGCACGTCAGGTGCTATGATGCAGAGAAACACCAGGTGTTCTTGGAACGGTTGGGCTGTCTGATCCAGCCCGGGGCAGCGGGGGGAGTCCTCCTGAAGGGGGTGATGCCTTGCATGGGCTTAAAGGACAAGAAGGAATTAAGCGGGCCAAGATTTAGGTAATTCAGGTCGAGAGAGCAGCATACACAAAGCCTCCAATTTGAGAGAAAGAGCGTGGTGCCTTCCGGAAAGATGGAGGGGGAGAAGAGAAAGGACTGAGATTTGAGGCTGGAGCATCAAGCAATGGTTAAAGCTCTAAGAGCCGTATACAATTTTGTTTTAGAGAATTGGGCTTTATCTTGGGGAACAATAGGGAAATAGGAGTTTTAAGCAGAGGAATGTCAGCATTAGACTTGCATTTTATAAAGCTCCCTATGACCATAGGATGGTGACTCTTTTGGGGACAAGAAAAAAGAAAAAAAGATCAGTTGAGAGGCTGGTCTTCCTTTCCAGGCTGTGAAGATACAGAGCCGGTCACTAGAAAGAAACCAAAACCACGGTGACGAAGGAGGAATGAGCACGAGGGGGACGAGAAGTGGGGCATCGCGCTAACCGAGGAGGCTCTGGGTCCCTGGCGTGGCTGAGAGGGGCAGGCGGTGTCACCTGCTGAGATGGAGACCCCAGGAGGAGAGAAAATTTGCAAGGAGGAGGAAAGAGAATGGCTTCCAGTTCGGGCAGGTTGAGAACCAGGTGTCTGTGGGTTTCCAGGTGAGGCTGCCACATCTATAAAACCATGATCAACCACCCATCCCCGAATTCAGACATTCATCACTTTTAAAAAGCTGATGTCTCGTGAGCTCTAATACCTCAGCTACTATCACTCGTGGGCACCTCTGTGCGAGCTTGTACAAGACACTCAGCTCCTTGAACTTCGATTTCATCACCAGTAAATTTGGGTAAATGGCCATTCCTCCCCCATCCTGCTCACAGAGGGAGTCGTGGGGATGAAATGAGATCCGCGCATAAAAGTGATTTATGTGTCGTAAAGTGTCGTACACACGGAAGGTGCTATCCGTACGACAAATAATAGTATAAATAATCGTTCTATGAATAATGGCGTTTCTTCGAGTTGGTTTTCTCAAAGAATACAAATAGTAATGCCTGGATCGGTGCTAATAACGTGAGTTAACCCCTGGCTTCTCTTCGACACTTTGGCGTTGTGTGACACGCCGCTCATCTGAGCAGACACTTCCGTGGGTAGCGAGCAGGCTGAGATAACCACGTTGGAGGGGAGGAAGTAGACACACAGAGAACTTAAATGTGTTTCCTAAGGTCACCTCCTCAGTAAGCGTCAGAGATGGTCTTACTCCTAATCTAAGACGCTTCCCTCTGCACCACATGTCTGCTAAAAAGTAATTTGGAGATCGGTTTCTTTAGATTCTAGATAACAGGTGTTATGTTTACGCGACGCAGAGACTGCTATTGCCTACCTAACATCTATTATCGCCTTGTTACTTAGTAGCAGAACTCTGGCTGTATTTGGGGTGGCAAAGTACTCAGCTACACTACATTACCCAGTCTTCTTTAAGGCAAGATGTAGCTATACGACTCAGTTCTCTTCCATTATGTATACATTAAAATGTATGGGATTTATAAGAAAATGTCTTAGAAGGGACCAACTTGGTTGGGAAGTGGCTCCTTTTTGCTCTTCTCTCTTCCTGCTGCCTGCAATGGGGCCATGATGGCTGGAGTTCCAGCAACCATCTTGTACCATGACGTGATCTTGAGGATAAAAGCCTGAGCTCCTAAGCCACTGTGTCAGCCCTGAACTGCCTACCTCTAAACTTTACTTTTAATGTGTAAGGGTCAAACGAAAGTCTACCTCATTTAAGCCCCATATCCTCTTCGCTTTGCTGTTACATGCAGCCGAGCATATTCATAATTGACCCAAGAATATAATTTAGCATCTTTTTATGCAGAGTCTACAGTTGAGACCTCAACTTCTAGATATGGGAGAGGTGGGGTTCTTTTCTATCGATCGCTTATATTCAGATCCCAACTTGAAGTCCGTTTTGCTATTAGAGATGATTTCACAGGGTTTGTTCGTAAGCATTTTCTCAACCCAAGGTCTTCTCTTCCAATATCCTTAGGCCACAGAATCTCTGTGCCCGTGGTCTGATGATGAGTCGCATTTCTTCCTTACCTTGCTCTTTCTAATGCAGCGTATTGCCGGCTGCATCTAAATACACTCAATTACCATCAAGGCAAACCTGTGGCTAGAACCCCCCTGGCCAGGCAAGTCAACTGAAGCAAACTGATACTGTGCTGGAGCAAACCATGAATCCCTAACGAGCAATGCGGGGAAGTCTGGGGACAGGGGATGCTGCCCCACGTCTTGGATTTCCAGAAGCAGTTTAATGTCATCCTCACTGGGTTCCACATTGGCAGCCTCCTACCCTCAACTTCAACTCCACACCCGCTGACATTTTCCTTTCTTTCAAATTGGCAGCAGGAGCCAGGGAAAACCTAAATTTAACCTCCAGAGAATATACCACATGACATTTGTGGGCCTTACGTGTTCAGTTTAAGACTTTGAAAGCTAATTTAGCCATGCGATTCCTCCGTAAGTGACGAGGGTTGATACACCTGAACTTCTGTCATTGTCAGCCACCGTGGTATCACTCTGTCTCTTGAGACTTCGTTCTTTAATAACTGCTATCTTAAACCCCAGAGAATAGCACTAATGAGTATTTGAAAATGCCAGGTTCTTGGCACCGTGTGCTAGTTTTTTTAAAAAAAACTAAATAACACCCATCAGTGTAATGGTCACTCAGCCAGGGGTATGGGGGATGCATTATGCATGACTTGTCTTGTCATTTCAGTCTCTCCCTTGATTTCCCACATTCTAAGTACAAGCAATTAAGCGGCTCCTGGACCAAATCTTAATTAATTCGAGGCTCTGTGACCAAGGCCCTGAAATAAAATGCCAAATAAGCAATACATATAAAAAAGTCACTAAGCCATGAAGGGGACAATAATACAAGGATTAGCTTTGAAGGAATCAATGATGGCTGCTTAGTGACAAATTTCTCCTCTTAGTCTGGGTTTCCCAGCACATAACATGTTCAAGTTTGAAATCTTAGTTGTGAGTTCCCGGACTCTACCATCACATATCTGAAACTAAAAAAAATCTATTAGATAGCAATGCCTTGGGAGGGAAAAAAAGACTTTCTTATTTATGTTTGTCTTTTCATCTAGGCTGTAGTAGGTGTTCACAAAATACTGGCCAAAATATTAAACAAAATTTAATCAACTCTCCATACTCATTTTTGGTTTTTTAAAAATTTTATGGTCTATCTTTAAGGTTTGCAACATGTTTCGATATACACATAGATAGTGAAGTGGTTACCATAGTCAAGTTAATTAACATATCCATTGCTTCCCATAGCTACCCCTTTTTTTGTGTGTAGATTTAGGCAAGAGCACCTAAAATCTACTTTTAGCAAAAATCTCAAGTATAATACAATATTGGTAAGTATAAGTCTCATGTCGTACATTAGATCTCTAGATTTGTCATCTTATCTGCTACTTTGTATCCTTCGACCTAGATTTCCTTCAGCCCTACCCCCTACCCTGGTAACAACTGTTTTATTCTCTATCTCTGTGTGGGTTCCAATCCACTCATAAGAAGTGAGCTCATGCAGTATTTTTATTGTCTGTGTCCGGCTTATTTTACTTAGCTTAATGTCCTCCAGATTCATCTATGTTTTGGCAAATGACAAGATCTCTCTTTTTTGAAGTTGAATAATATTCCATTCCATATATATGTGTGTGTGTGTGAGTATATATATGTGTATATATGGTGGCTTTTTTATCCATTCATTCATCAATGGACACTTGCGTTGCTTCCACATTTTAGCTATTGTGAAAAATGCTGCTATGAACATAAGTGTAGAAATATCTCTTTGAGATCCTGCTATCAATTCTTTGGGATACATACCTAGAAGTGGAATTGCTGCATCGTATGGTAATTCTATTTTTAATT
>CAUYPO010027956.1:0-22946 GCA_963574435.1 Cheirogaleus major
AATAAATACTTATTTATCACAGTTCTAGAGCCTGGAAGTTCAAGATCAGGGTGCCAGCATGGTTGGGCTCTGTAAGGCCCTTCCAGGTTGCAGACAGTGGACTCTTTTGTATCTTCATATGGTGGAAAGAGATCCACCTAGTTTTCTAACTTCTTTTTATAAGGGTATTCATATGGTTTGGATGTTTGTTTCCTCCGAATCTCATACTGCAATATACTCCCCAATGTTGGAAGTGGGGCCTAGTGTTTGGGTCTTGGGCACAGATCCCTCATGAATGACTTGGTGCCATCTTTGTAGTAAGTGAGTTCTCACTCTATTAATTCCCAGGAGAACTGATTTTTAAAATGTGCCTGATTCCTCCCTCCACTTTGCTTTCCACCATGCATGGAAGCTTCCCGAGGTCCTTATCAAAAGCAGAAGGTGTTGGTACCATGTTTCTTGTACAGTCTGCAGAACCATGAGCCAACGAAACCTCTATCATTTATAAATTACCTGACTCAAGTATTCCTTTATAACAATGAAAATGAACTAAGACTCTAATCTCATTCATTGGGACTGCACCCTCATGGCATAATTACCTCCCAAAGGCACTACCCGAAATACCAGCATTTTGGGATTACATTTTCAATTTATAAATTTCATGGGAACACAAATATTTAGTCCATTGCACTCATTGGACAAATTAAGTATTACTGACAAACATATTGAATGATCTCTAAGATTAATTAGAGATGCATAATTTTCCATCCTGTGCTATAACAATTTACACACATTTTGGAGCAAAGATACTCATTTTATGATGATATATGTCTTATGTACATATAAAAACTTGACATTGTACATATGAAGTGGGTAGCATCATGCCAAGTTTAAGTGCTTAGTAAATTTTGGTGATATTATTACTATTTTATTAATTATAGCATATTTGTATGAAATTATGCCAGTTACAAATGATGTACACATGTATGCCTAGATGTAGATCTATAATTTTTTCTTTTATGAAAACTTTGTGAAGTGGGCAATACATGTAGTAGTATAACCAATATTATACTCAGCAGAAATAAGATGCAGGGTTTGTCCCTGACTACACTATCTAGAACCTGGGAAGCTATGATTAGATTCAGGCAAGCTCCTCATGCTGTGTTCAATAATGCCCTATATTTTAAAACATCCCTTTCTCTCTTTTCATTTTTATTCAGTCCTCAAGCTTTGCACTTTCTTTTTCATTGGAGCTTATATTTCCATCTCTATCTTCATCAAAAGAAGCATATTGTAATAAAGTCCTAATAGGTTTATCTTGAGTATTTCCCCTTTCAATTAACGTATGATAATTAATTTCAAAAAATTATTGAAAACCTCTATTGTGCATGGTGAAAGAATAAACATAAATAAATCTTTATTTTAGCTAGTCTAGTTTCATTAATATCTTGTTAATACATTTTGTTTTGTTCCTCTGTTCCTTCCTTTGTGAGGATGGGCGTAACTCTCATTCTTCTTGCTTGACCTTTGCTCTTCCAATTTTAATTGAGTGTTACTTATACTTGAAAGCCCAGGTCAAAAGCTATTGAACATCTTCATGACAATATTATTGATTATAAAAATAAGAATATGTCTTGTCATCTATTTCTTGGAATATTTATGCATTTCCCATACATGTTATATATATAAGGCTTAATATCATTATTGTCTCCATCAGTATTATTAAGTACATATTAGAAAAATTATCTGGTATTACCCAGCAGTTACTTAACATTTTTGCTTTAGGGTTATTCACATAATAGGCTCATAATAGTGAATGTAAGAGCTACTTTGTGTTCTTTGGACTTCTAGTAGCCCCAGCTGAATGGTTGTAACCAATTGAGGTTGACAGAATGAAGAATCTTGGAATTAATTAGAAAAGAGGTTCAGGATTAATCCAAAATATCATCTCAGGTCCAAAGATTCCTAGGCATGACTGCTGCCTCAAAGACAACCTCTGATTATAAGAGATTTTAGGCAGATAAATCTGTTTGACCTGCCCCAAAGCAAAACTCCCATGAAATAAAGGAAATGATTTATTTTAATGCCTTTGAATATAGAAATAATTTATATAATTATACATGTTTATAGTAGCCATACCTGAAAAACAAATTAATCCTCAGGTAAAGATACAGAGCATTCTGGAATAACCTATATCTTCAGAGTAATCACAACATGTAAAGAGATTGTAGAATTAATACAGATTCTAGAATGATCTCCATAAGAGTAAGTATTCTGGTCTTGATAAGAGCAAATGTTTGAATTAGGCATTTGCACAATTAATGAGTGAGTACATAATATACACAATATGTAGTTTGTATTTTCCTGGTTTTTTGTTTCTTTTTTTCTGTAAATTAATTTCCGTACAAATATTTAAACTTTTAAATCATTGATGAATTTTTAAAATCATTGGTAACTACTCTATCATTTTTGAATAAATAACATTTCCCTGTTTTCTTAGAAACTAATTCTGATCAAAGAGTTGGCTATATTTCAACATATATAATTCACTTTTTGGTAAATCACAAACTACTACCAAGATTATTTTTGGTTTCACAACTCTATATTGGATAGACATGGTCAGCAGCATTGATTTATTTATTAACATTTACCCTGTATTGAAACAAGGAAATTTCTATGCTTTGAAAAACTAAATTGAATTTCTATCTTTTTTCTAAATGATATAAACTTAAATGTAATGAGGCACTATTTTAAGAGATCCAACTAATCCTGAACAAAATTTAAAATAACATGTTTGTAAAAGAAATTTAAAAAAAGACAGTATTTATAGTTTTCTTTATTTTGTGTGAAGATGTATTTTCTTTGTATTTGTTGATTCTAATCAAACAACTAGCTCACAAGTGCAACTACACAGAACAGATGGCAAAACCTTTGCACATTAGACTTTATATCTGAAAAAGAGACACTTTATTTTAAAATTGCCACTTGGGAACATAAAGTGCTCTCATGAGAAAAACACATTTTACACTTTAAAGGCAGTCCATAAAATAAAGGCAGATGTTTAAATGACTTCTTAATTAACACAAAACAAACATTTACCTACACTGTGGGGATGAAGCAGTTCAATTAAGATGAACCCTTTAAAACAGCCTGGGACATATTTTATACAAAGCATATCAAACATTTTGTCTTTTAGGGTTTTCTGTCTTTTGTTAGGAAAAGTATAATTATTGTTCATCCACAATTCATTAATTTGTAACTACTATAAAAATGACAGTTGTTATCTTGTAGTTTGATTAAAATGCTTTTTTCTTGGTAAAAATGTGTTAGAATCTAAAGGATACTATAGTTATAAAAAACATTATTTTCAACTAATTATACAATTATGTCACCCCCTTAAACATGGAACACTTCCATTACCCAAGGAAACATTTGTTAAGGGATTAGACGGCAATGATACTTTTCAAAATACCTTCATACAAAGAGTATACAGAACATATTGTTTATGATCATAAAATATAATCACATATAGCATAAATTTTGGACAATTATGTAAAACAGATATGAAAATAAAAGCAAACCACTTTTATTCACAAAATAATTCATTTTGGGGAAAAAAAGACACGTTGACATATATTTGTAGGATTAACGTTTTAAGACACATAAGTACACTAGCCCATCATGCTGGGTGAATTATGCTTCCTACATGGACAAGGTCTACTGTTTTAATATCTGGAAATAAAAGTGCAGAAAATGGTGTGAGAAACAATAAAGCCAAGAATGTATAAGGTTTACCCTCAAATTCTATTAAAGTCAATAAGTTTTATTTATCTTGTTAAAGGAAAGTAGAACAAGGAAATGATAGTGCCCTATTTGGGATTGTTGAAATAAATACAAAGAAGCCATACAGAGAAAATAGATGTCTTTTACATTCAGGTAGTTTTTTTTCTACAACAAAAAGAATGACCTGCTATCCAGAAAGATAAAATAAATATTATAAACAAGTATCAGTGTCAAAGGTAGGTGATCAAGAAATAAAAAACAAAGTAGTTTAGCATCCAATATCTAAAAAGAGGAGTGATAAAGAAATAAAATTGAAGGTAAAGGTGTTAGCAAATAAAGTAAAGTAAAATAAAATGAAGTGATGCACATAAAATCATGCATATCCTAATTGGACTGATAGTGATAGCAAGTCATTAACAGAGGAGTCGAATAAATATATTTTCTCTGTTGTTGCTTTTTAGATTGAAAAATCTTAAGGATTTATATTAAATCTCTAGTGGCTCCTTTGCTACAAAAAATCTAGTGAAATATTTTTATTTCTTTGATTCTACTTATATTGTATGATTTGGTTTTGAAAAATTAGAAGAAATGATT
Source organism: Cheirogaleus major (assembly GCA_963574435.1). NCBI lineage: Eukaryota > Metazoa > Chordata > Mammalia > Primates > Cheirogaleidae > Cheirogaleus > Cheirogaleus major. Next base: position 4,357 of record CAUYPO010027956.1, read on the forward strand.
TTGAAACCCAGCTGGTAAATTTTACTAAACTATAGGAAAAGGAAAATTTCAGAAGAATATGGGCTAAGTGATGATTTATTAGTTTTATAAAAGCAATTAAATGTGAGATTCAAAACACAAACCAAGATTTGTGATAAAAGAGTCCTAAAACTTTCATCTAACAAAACCAAATATTTAAACACTGTCTACTATATTCCAGTTGCCATGCTAAAAGCAAGAACATAATGATGAACAAAGACAACAAAATCCTTCAATTTTAGAAGAGCACAATCAGAGAAGACAGATGAAAAGCAAATTATTGAGTATGCAATATGAAATGTATTTTAATAAGTTGTAGAAAATATTCTAAATTGGTGAATAGCTGTGTTAGCAACTTTAGTAGCAGGAACTAGCAATGGCAACAAAAGTATCTAATTTTCATTTTGAAAAATGAATTGGCATATTTTGAAATTGTTCATTGAAATTCTCATTTAAATTGAGAATTTAAAAATATACAAGAACACAATATGAAAAACAAAGGAGTCATATAAATCAATTCTTTTTACTCTTTTCAAAGTAATTTGAGATAATTGTGTAGCCTTACATATATTGTATGAATGTCTTTGGAAAGATATTTCATGATTCACTCATGGCCTAAATGCAAAAATTGGGGCTGGAAAATTTTATAAGTAGATTTTGTAATTGGTTTTATAGGCATATTTTAAAATATTAGTTAATAGGTCCCTTGTCAAACCTATAACTACCGAACAAAGGTAGAGCCATCTTCTTAGTGTACACTTTGTAACTGTTGTGTCCATATTGTAAATAAAGACTTGGAAAATATAAAAGTGCAAACTTTGGGGTATAAATGTGTTCAAATGTTGGCTGGGAAAATAATGATTCCAAGTGTTCTCCATTTTGAACATGTGGTATAAAGATACCAACCCCAAATATGAGATAAATTTTAGGGAGGTGAATGTAAATTGCTACCTTTGAATTAAAAGTAATTAATTGTAGAAGTATAGTTTCAAACATAACTGACACACAGGTTATATTAAAGAAACATAAACTGGTATATTTTACTTAAAGATATCCTCAGTCATAAGTTGTATATAGCTGTTTTAAAAACCAGTAATATCTTAAAGAAATTTATTTTTACTTTTATGTAATTATATCTTAGAGTAAATTAATGGAAATGCAGGGTTAAGATGTAGAAATATGTTAGTTCTACAGCATTTTATAGAATTTATGTTAGTTCTAGACTCTTGATTACAGTTCTGGCTTTCAAAATATAAAAGGACTAATACGTTGTCAATCATTCAAGAGCAGATGGCTAGGGAAATAACTTAAGGTGAGTGGAGCTTTTAAGCTTAAAAAGAAAAACATTAAATGGAGAAATTAATGGTATCTTCAAAGGCTTCTAAGTGTTGTGAAAAATGTTTATATTATGCTGCTTTTGAGGACAAATGTAGAATGAGAGTGTGAAATTAAAGGTGAAAATTTGAGTTTCAGAGAAGACAAAAAACCTGTATGGTTAGCTGTCTGAAATGTTCTGCTTTTTAAAGTTTAAATTTTCCATTTTCAAAATTGCTCAAGTAAAAACGAAATGGCACATTATAGAATCTCACACCTTGCCTAAGTTTAACATCACAGTTTAAACTATCATCAAGAATAAAATATAAGAACCCAATTAATCAGCCTAAAATATTATCTGGGTCCAATGAAACACTTGAAGGAGTGCAAAGGAAAACAGTGTTTTTCGCTTTTTTTGTGTGTATGTGTACACTTACAACTCCAACAGTTCAGTAATTGTTTGGTTCTATTCTGTGAACTATCCCCAGAAGACATGCGTTTGTAGCATATAAGAGTCACAAAACAAATATTTGTTAAACAAGTGACTAAATACATGCATTCATGAATCATGTAATTCCCAAGGAGACACAATTACCAATGACTGTGAGTCCACAGTAAAATTGTTAAAATACAACTACAAATACAACCTTAAGGGGGATTCAGCAAGAAAATTTACTCACACAATAATACAAATGGAAAGGTGCCATCAATTATATACATTTATAATGACTAAAGAAGCAAAAAAATTATAATAAAAAAGAAAAATATACTGCTAACAATTGAAATACAAATATAAAATATAGTCATTTGAATTAAAAAAAAACTCAATGGAGATTAAATCACAGATTAAGCAAAACTGAAAGAAAACTGATGAACCAGAAGACAGAGTTAAAGAAATTATATGGAATGGAGCATGATATATGAAAAGGAAGAAATTAGTAGGAAAGTTTAAAAATGGAAAATAGAATAAAAATGTCATAGATATATTAATAGAAATTCCAGAAGAGAATGTAGTGGATGAACTATTTAAAGAGATAATTGCTGAGAATCTTTAATAATGGAAGAAACACATGGCTATTCAGGTTGATAAAATCACCCTTATTTCTAGAAAGAACATATAGCATTCAATCCATATCCAGTTGTATCATACAAAATATGAAAACAGCAAAAAAAAAAAAAAGAGAGAGAGAGAGAATATCACGAAAGCAACTAGAGAGAGAGAAAATATATATTAATGTATTAAAAAAAAACTAGGCTAGAAGCAACAAAAGAGGCCATAGATGATAGAAGTATATTTCATATTTCAAAATGTTGTGAGAAAATAGATGTTGACCTAGATAAGTCTAGAAAGACATCGTCCTCCAGGACATAGAATATATCCCAAATACATAATCATTATATGGTTCTATCACTAATATGTAGAATAGATGGATTTGGGAGCAAAAGGAATGGCCACACTCACAATCACTCTTAGTCACCAATTTGGGGAAGTTCTGAATCCTCTCCTTGCCACTCTAAGGCTCTGATGGCCTAAAATCTCTGGTTTCCAGGAAGGGAATCCTTCTGCCAGGCCACAGAGAGTCTTCTTTCAACTGTGGCTGCCACCACAGTCACGTCAGGCCTCTTATGGCAAGATACCAGCAAGAATGGTCATTGATCATGGCCTTCAGGAGGTGGTAGGGATACTCTTACATAATTGTGGCCAGAAAGAATACATTTGGTCAATAGTTAGTTGATTGGTTTATGGTTTATACACGAAAGAGTCCTTTGGCTCTTCCCTGACCATGACAGTAAGTGGACAGACACATTAGCAAAGGATTGGAAAGGGCACAGTGAACAGTGAAAATCTTCACATATGAGTGTCTGGGTTATTCCAGGTTAAGCTTCCTAGAGCAGCAGAAAGGCTAGCTAAGGGTGAAGGAACTCTAAAGCAGGTAATGGAGGAGGAAGATGAGTTATCAGTGTAGCCTTGAGACAAGTTGCAGTGGATGATCTCAGAGGGGTGGTTTCCAGGTGAGGTGAGATTATTATTTATTTGGAGCAAGTTGTTCTGAGGAGAAAGGTCTCAAATGGACGCTATGGATACACTGTCCAAATCTCCCTAATTCACTTATCCTTCAGCTACTGGGAGTGTTGGTTGCTGGTGACAAACGCTGTCATGCTCAAGGTTACACCCTTTCCCCAGGAGGAATCTGCGTACAATGACTGGCTGTTATAGCCTTTATAAAGACTTGGCCCATTTGCCTCTGTTGGGGCTACGTATGAAGGGATATGCCCTATTCAGAGCTATTAATATTAATACATAAGTGACCAGTGAAGTCCGCTGTTGCAATTTCATCAGAGTTCACATTCTCCTTCTGCTCATCCTGTTTCTTTGCATTCAGAAAGGGATTGTTTTCAAAAGTGATCCATAGTAAACTTCTTGCATGAAGTTCTTAGGACTATCAATCTGTTTTTTAGAGACCTATTAGCTACACTTACATTTTACAACAAAAATAATTTAAAATTGAAGCCAGAACTAAAATAATCAAACAAATATACTATTGATTTGGAGAATAAAGTGACTGTCTTTAAACAGTCCTAAGGTTTTTTTTTTTCATTATTTAATTCGCAAATATAAACTGGAAACCTTAGAGATTTTTTTTAAAAGTATTAATAAATTAGACTTTGTTAAAATTAGGAATTTCTGCTCTATAAAAGACATCATTAGGAGAATGTAAGGACAAGTTACAGACTGGCAGAAGATGTTTGAAAATCACATATATGATGAAGGACTTTTACCTAAACTATATTAAAAAATTTGAAGCTCAATTAAAAAACAAAACCCAATAAAAATCACAGAGATTTTAATAGATACTTTACCAACAAAAAAATTATGGATGGGAAAAAAGCAAATAAGAAAATGTTTAGCATCATTCATCGTTAGGGAAATGCAAATTAAAATCATAATGAGATATCACTACACACCACACCAATAGAATTTATAAAATTAAAAATACTAATCACACTGTCAGAAAGGATCCACTAGAATTTTAATACACTGCTGATTAGAGTATAAAATGGCAAAACATTTTAGTACTTTATTTATAAAGTTAATTGTATTCTTGCTATATGACACAGGCATTCCATTCCTAAATATTTGCTCAGAAATTAAAGTATATGCCCATAAAAAACTTGTACAAGAATATTCATAGTAGTTTCAATTCTGATAACTCAAAACTAGAAAAAACCCAAAAGTCTATCAACAAGTAAGTGGATAAACAAATGGTGTAATATACATACAATAGGATATTAGCCTCATAAAGGAATTGTCTATTATTAATGCTTATAACAGCATGAATGAATCACAAAATTATTATCCTTATATAAGGCATAAAAGGAACAAGAGTACAGGCTTATTTTGGAGATCGTTGCAGGTTTGGGTAGACCACCATAAGAAAGCAAATATTGCAATAAAGCAAGTCAAACGATTTTTTTTGAATTTGCAGTGCATATAAAGGTTATATTTATACTATAGAATAATCTATTAAATATACAATAGCTTTATATCTAAAAATAATGTACATACATTAATTTGAAAATAATTTATTACTAAAAATACTAACGATTATCTTAGCTTTTAGTAAGCCATAATATTTGTACTGTGGAGGATCTTGGCTTCATGTTTTCAGCTGCTGACCAATTGGAGTGGCGGTTGCTGAAGGTCAAGATGGCTATGGCAATTTCTTAAAATAAAACAATGACATCTGCTGCATTGATTGATTCTTCATTCCACAAATGATTTCTTTGTAGGATGTGATAGCATTTTTCCTGCGGTAGAACTTCTTTCGAAATTGGAGTTAATTCTCTCAAACCCTGTTTTATCAACTAAGCTTGCGTAATATTCTAAATCCTTTGTTGTCATTTCAACAGTGTTCACGGCATCTTCACCAGGAGTTGATTCCATCTCAAGAAGCCACTTTCTTTGCTCATCCATAAAAAGCAACTCCTCATTTCATTATCTTACCATGAGATTACAGCAATTCAGTCACATCTTCAGGCTCCACTTCTAATTCTAGTTCTCTTACTATTTCTACCACATCTGCAGTGACTTCCTCCACTGAAGTCTTAAACACCTCAAAGTCATTCATGAGATTGGAATCAACTTCTCTCAAACTCCTCTTGACGTTAACATTTTGACCTCCTCCCATGAATAGCAAATATTCTTAATGGCATCTAGAGTGGTGAATCCTTTTTGGGTTTTCAATTTACTTTGGCTGGATTCACCAAAGGGATCACTATTTATGGCAGCTATAGCCTTACAAAATTTATTTCTTAAATAATGGGAAATGAAAATTGAAATGACTCTTTGATCCATGGGCTGAAGAATGGATGTTGTGTTTGCATGCATGGGAACAACATTCTTCTCCATTCCCATTAGAGCTCTTGGGTTACTAGGTGCATTGTCCATGAATACAAATATTTGGAGAGGAACCTTTTTTCTCTGAGGAGTAGATCTCAAGTGGGCTTAAAATATTCAGTAAACCGTGCTGTCAACAGATGTACTGTTATCCACACTTGGTTGTTCCATTTATAGAGCACAGACAGAGTAGATTTAGCATAATTCTTAAGGGTTATTGGATGTTTGGAATGGTAAATGAGCATTGGCTTTCAAATGAAAGTCACCAGCTGCATTAGTCCCTAACAAGAGAGTCAGCCTGGCCTTTAAAGCTTTAAAGCCAGGCATTGACTTCTCTCTATTTATGAAAGTTCTAGATGGCATCTACTTACAGTATAATGCCATTTCATCCACACTGAAAATTTGTTGTTTAGTGCAGTCACCTTCATCAGTAATCATAGTTTGATATTCTGAATAACTTGTTGCAGTGTTTAAATCAGCACTTGTTACTTCACCTTGCACTTTTATGCCATGGAGATGGCTTTTTCCCTTAAACCTCATGAACCAACCACTGCTGGCTTCTAACTTCTTCTACAGATTTCTCACCTCTCAGCCTTCATAGAATTGAAGAGAGTTAGGGCCCTGCTCTGGACTAGGCTTTGGGTTAAAGGAATGTTGTGGTAGTTTGATCTTCTAACAAGACCAGACTTTCTCCGTGTCAGTAATAAAACTGTTTTGCTTTCTCGTCATTTGTGCGTTCACTGGAGTATCACTTTTAATTTACTTCAAGAACTTTTTCAAGTTGCATTCACAACTTGGCTAACTGTTTGACACAGGTGGCCTAGCTTTCAGCTTGGTTAGGCTTCTTCACTAATCTTAATCATTTCTGGGTTTTGATTTAAAGCGAGAAATGTACAACTCTTCTTTTCATTTGAACTCTTAGAGGCCATTGTAAAGTTATTAATTGGCCTAATTTTTATATTGTTGTGTTTCAGGAAATAGGGAAGCCCAAGGAGAGAGAGAGAGAGAGAGAGAGAGAGAAATGAGGGAATAGCTGATCAGTAGAGCAGTCAGAACACACAAACATTTACTGATTACTTTTTGTGTCTTTTTTGAGTGTTGTTCGTGTTTCCCCTTTTCCAAATTATAATAGTAATATCAAACATAACTGATCCTAGATCAGCAAAATGGGTATAATAATACTGAAAAAGTTTGAAATATTTTGAGAATTACTAAAATGTGACACAGAGACATGGAGTGAGCACATGCTAGTGGAAAACTATAAATTGGCCTGATACAACACAGAGTTGCTACACATTTTCTATTTGCAAAAAATGTAATATCTATGAAATGCAATGAAACAAGGTATACCTGTATGTGTTACATGACTCTGTTTACATAACATCTAGGAAATATAAATTCACCTCAATTACAAAAAATAGGTGCTGTCTGTATAGGAAGAAGGGAGGGACAAGTGTCAGGGCATAAAAAGGACACAAGAAACCTTTTTGATTCAGTCCTTTGATTGTGATGATTGTTTCTTATAAAATTACCTGACAGATATTTACAGTTTATGTTAATTATATCAGAATTAAAATAAATTTAATTTAATTTAAAATTTTAACAAAGGAAATATGGTTATATTTCATATAAGGTATAGGGAATGCATGCATATCTTTATGGGTGTGTATCTAGATATGTAAATATCAGTATATATACAAAATCAAAGGACTTACAGAATTTACTCACATCTTCAATCTACTTAAACTTCCATAAATGTCTCTAGTTAGGAAACCTTCCTGTAGTATGGAGGGGACATTTTTTTAACTGTGGACATCCTGAGTCCTCAGGATTTTGAATTCAGTGTTCTCCAAGTGGTTTCTGAATTCTCCCTTGTTCACTTTCCTCATTCTTTTTCCGATTAAAGCAAAGGAATCAACAAAACGTAGCTCCTTCCTTTTTTCTTTTCTAAGGATGGCCTGACATAGATTGATACATTTTTTTAGATCAATTAAACAATTACATACTGAGCCACAATGCCATGCCAGATATTGGTAAAATATGAGTTAGACTGGGGAATATTATCTTAAATATTGGAGTTTTAAAATGTATTATGGGCAATTAAAGCAAGGAATAGAAACATCCTAAAAGCGAGAACAGTTAGTATGTTTAGCCTAAGGCTGGTTGGTAGGGTGTGTGCTCTGTGTTACCGTGTTGCCTGCAATTTTCAACTAATGTCAATGTTTCTTAATCCTTTTAGAGCATAACATTTAGTAAAATAATCAATTATCTTAGATATTTGGTTCCCCTCTGTCTCTAAATAGCTCCAAGAACATTGTTGATATTTCTAATTAATTTATTCCTGGTTATTGAGACTGGTTTAACCTAATAGAATAATCTCCTTCCCAACTGATTGAAATATTAATAGCTTTTGAGTAAGGAGGGACTTTTCAAGGGCAGTTGTCTTACATAGATAAGATTGGCCACTTCTCAAGCAGGAACAAGGTTCATTAGATTCTATTATTATTTCTGGCTTTGGAACTGATGAAGTAACAAATTAAAGTAAATAACAAATTATCCAAGATATGTAGTAAGTCAAATTATATAAACAATTAAGCAAGTAGAAAAAATAAACAAGTTCAGCAACTAAGAAAGTATAGAAGGAAACATAAAATTATGTTTAATGTATTATACCATGAAATAACTCTCCTCTCCTACTACAGGATATTTTAAATAAGTGTCTGGGAATGTCTTTCTTAAAATTATATTTTTTTACAATCTTCATTCTTAAAAATCTCTTCTTAGTACCCTTTTCTTTATAGACTATTATTCAATTACTGCAGCTCTCTTTTTAGTTGCTGTGGTAACAAAAATCAGGTCTGAATTAAGACTTTAGGGTGTCAAACTTGTCAAAGTTTTACAAAAGGCAACTATCCTTATTCTCTTTCGACTAAGTGTTTTTGTTTGTGTGTGTGCTTGCTTTATTAAACTTGGCTAAAACTTAGCACGTAAGTGACTGCTCAAAACCCATTTTCTCCTGGACATAGTAAAACAAGATGTTCTCATAAAAAAGAGCACCGTCTGACATATTAAGACATTAGAAAACATCAAAGAAGAGTTGGAAGTGGTTTTAAAAAAAAACACCCATGGCCAGGCTAAATCTACCCTCCTTGGGTAAGTATATACTGTTTTGAGCTTTTCATGGTTTGTTCTGAGATGATGGATGGATGGATGGATGAATGGATGGATAGATATAGGCATTTCACTTTCTTGAAGACACTGATAGGATACTACCTATTCTAATTTTTTTTTGTTGGAATAACTTGAGGAATCAAGAACTGAACATTAACTTTATGCTTTAACAGGTGAAAGTGTGCACTTTATGGGCCCAGCACGCTTCTGCTGCGCAACTCGAAAGTGTGCACTTTAAAATTCCTACACAAATCAGATGGTAGTATAACAAATTTATTGTATCACATGTGTTATCTGTTTGTGGCATGTATAACAGACATGCATGCCTGCCAATTGTCATTCAGCCATAATCCTTTTTTAGGATGTGTTGCTTAATTCATAACAAACACTAGAGCCCTGCTGTTTACCTCATGAGGACCAGATCTTGCTGATTTTCTTTCTCAAAGAAAGATACACAAATGACCTCATAGTATTAAAAATACTGACAGAACATCAGGGGTTATTTTATATCTGCAGATACATTTCATAATACTTAAATGAAATAATATATTGAAAAGCAATTTGTATATTGTAAAGCACTATGTAGATATTTGCTATTATTAATATTATTGACTGATGCTATTACTACTCTAGTTATTACTAATTACTATAATTAAGAGGTTCCTCCATTGATCGCAAACTTTGAGACTTATGAAGCAAATACTACCTATTTCATAGAAGTATAAAACTAGAGCATAGAATAGCAGTTACCAGTGCCTGGGGAGAGGAAGGGAGAAGGAGGAATGGGGAGAGGTTCATCAATGGGTACAAAGCTACAGTTAAGCAGGAAGAATAAGTTCTGGTGTTTGGTGACCATAGCTAATAATATTTTGTATATTTCAAGATAGATAGAAGAGAGGATTCTGAATGTTATAACTAATGATAAATGTTTAAAGTGATGGATGTGCTAATTGCTCTGATTTGATCATTGTACAATGTATACATATGTTGAAACATCACACTGTACTCTATAAACATGTACAATTATGATGTGTCAGTAATAAAAAATAAAATTTTTAAAAAATTGAGGATGTGGTTGAAAGGCAATCCATAAACCAGCCTAAGAACAAGTGGGCCTCCTATGCTGGCTATGGGTGTCGGGGAGCTCCTAAAGGAAAGTGCAGAAGGAGGGTAGGAAGATTTCGATAGAATACAGAGATGAGATACAAGGTAGGAATAAACACTCGGGCCCTTCTTCACTGGAACTGGCACATCACTAAGCATTGTATCCAGGGCAGTCAAGGGGATCACTCAAAGACAGAGCAACACCTTATGCACACAGTAATTATTAAAACTGCTTTTCTAAAAGGCTTAATGTGATTTTTTATTGGGCTTTTCTCAAGAAAAAGCCTTTATTAAAGATAAATGTCTTTAATTACTGGTGACATTAGCTCATTAATTCAGTGGTTACAGTTAAATGTAGGGATGAACCAAACTTTCCACGACCAATCAGCTTGCCAGTCCTCCTTGCAGCCCATTCAAAGCAGGGGCTGCCTGGATGGTGTTTGTGCCCACAAGAAGGGGCAAGAGGAGGCAGGCAAGGATCTCTTCTTCAGTCACTTAATCTTCACCTGAATGACCTGATTTCAGCAACCTAATGGGTTTAGCTTGATAAAGTGCCCGAGGTCATAGGAAATAGAAAATATGCTTGCTACTGAAGTAGGTGCTCCCCAAGTAAGCACGTTAGCTCTACAGAACATTATATCTAAGTTTCCTAAAGCACTGTGCACATACTCCCCTCTGCATTCTGTCATTCTGTTCACCCCACAAAACAGTTTATTTTTGCAAAAAGGAAAAAACTCTTTGGTGAGTTTCTATTTTGCAGTTCTGGTCCATAATTGTACTTTAAAAAACACTCTATCATGAGTATTTTTGAAAATACTTAGGTTCAGTAAAATAAAATTAAAAAATTGCATCTTTTCTTCTATAAAATTGTCTTAAAGGGAAAGTGGGGATTCTTGGATCTTGAGTTCCAGACATAGCCATTGAAGCCATGAGAAGCTTGGGCAAGCTGCTCAGGTGACACCCCTGCTGAGCTGGACCTCTGGCAGGTCTCTTGGTTCCCAAAGGTCCAGGCCTGAGCCATCAGTCCTCCCAAAGAGAAGCCACTTGTCACAAACTGTTTACAGGACAGGTCTGCACAGCCAAATTGTACTTCTCAGTCCTTTCTTTTCTTCTTCTCTCTCTTCCCCTCGTTTTCATTTTCACCATCTATTTTTTTATTTTACCACCTTCTTTCTTTTATTATTTCTTTCAGTTATCTTTTATTACTTTATTATTTCTTCTGGAGGCTTACTGCCTCCTCATCTTGTCCCACTGGAGCTGTCTTGTCTTATGATAACAGTGTCTTCTTCTGGAATACCTCCACATATTCCTACCTGAGGCTGTTTACAGTTAACTTTTTTAACATACAAGCAGAAAGCGTTCACTCTAATATAACAATAAAAAGTTTAGTATTGTAAATACACAAAATGGTAAAAAAGTTGTTGATTATTATTATTGGGCATCATGTACTGTACATAATTATATGTGCGAGACTTACATGACAGAACAACAGGTTTGTTTCCACCAGCATCACCATAGATATGAGTAATGTGTTGCACTACGATGCTGTGATGCCTACGATGTCAGTAGGTGACAGGAATATTTCAGCTCCATTATAATCTTATGGGACCACCATTATGTACATGGTTCATTGTTGACTGAAACATCATTATGTGGCATGTGAGTGTATAACTATATACTATATAACACACATATACTATAAATATTATATACATAAATATTGCACACTCATAGAATATCATATTCTCTTGGATTTGTTTTTAAAAACTTCTGAGTATTTACTGAATTAAATAAAGTATTAGGAGAGGTAAGCCTGGTATATTGGAAAGAGGGCTAGATTGAGGATCAGAGACTCTGGTTTAGAGCACTGGTTTTATAATTTACTAGCTACATCAATTTGAGCAAAATATTTAAGTTCTTTGGGCCTTAGTTTATTAATGTATAAATTAGGAATATGGATCTCTTCCTCACAGAGTTATTGTAAGGATTAAATAATGCAATATATATGATATTATCTGACAAACCTCTGAAATGCTCTAAAAAATATAAGCGCACAAATAATTTCATTCATTTCTTGTTAATAATGTTAATTAAGTAGCTATAGCACATGTCTCAGTTTGAATATACAAGTATACTCTGTATATACTCTGGATATACATTGGACACAAATCACAGGAGCCTTTTAAATGTACAATGACATGCAATATGTATTAGCACGTCCCCAAATATCCTAAACTGTTTTCCTCTTCAGGGAAGAAATGTTGCTATCAAATTCTTCTAAAAGTCTTCAAAGTCTTCTAAAATTTATTTTCTATATAGTTAATAGATTACTAATTACTCTCAGAAGCTCAAATGATGAGACGTTATAAATAAATGATGTTTAATCATTACTATAATACATACTGAAAACAAGTTAAATCGAGCATCCGTATTGAGATTATCTGTGCTTTATGGCACTAGGTATGTTTTGCCCGTAAGTACTATGCTCTTGCTGAGCTTCTGTAATCATTGAGTTGAATAATTGTTTCTCTACTGTGGCAGAACAAATCACCAAATTCAGTTGTGTAAAACAACAATAATCACTTTATTATTCTCTCTCATGGTTCTGGAGGTTGACTGGGCTCAGCTGGATAGTTCTCCCTGACATCTCTTAGGAGGCTGTAGTCCAATGGTGGCTGAAGCTAGAATTATCTGAAGGCTCACACACTTACAGGTCTGGATTTGATCCAAGAAGTCTCACACAAATGAGTCCCCAAATAGCTAGTGCTCACTGGTCATTTCTCTCTATTTCTCTGCATCTCTTCACATGATGTCTCCATTAGAGTGGTTTTGGAGTAGCCAGACTTCTTACATAGTAGCTCAGGGATTTGAAGATACCTGTACTGGGAGAGAGAGATCCAAGAGAAAAGTGTATAAGCATTAAAGACTTAGCCCCTTGCATCATAACTCCTTCCAGAATCTGTTCATTTAAAATAGATCATTAAGTCTGGCTCATATTCAAGAAAATGGAAATTAACCTCCAAAGTTTGATAGGGTGTCAAAGAATCTGTAGACAAGTTTTAAAACCAACATAGTTATTAAAATGCTAACTGATTCTTGATTTACTGCCTTATAGATATCTGTTATATCATGTCAACATAACTTTTTTTCATACCTATTTTTAGTTGTGAACTAAAGAGAGGTACTTATGATTTCTACTTATTTGAGTGCCTTGAAACACTGGCTATGGTGCTTAAAGAATTCTTGCTGATTTGACTTAATCTCTAAAAATGTTTTAATGCCATAGCAGAGTGGCCTCAATTATGCTAGTAAAACATTTTTAGGACTATAGGAGACTTAAATTTTATAGAGATACCTGAGAATAGAAAAAGGATAAGGGGCATTGCACTTTAGCTCTGGGACATTAATATGCTCAATAAAATAAAGATGACTAAGATGCTAATGGTATCAAAATTAAGTCCATGACATGGAATAATGAGCCAAAGAACATTGCCTACTCTGATTGTATCCATGACATTACTTTCCAAAGCAGTTTTATTATCAAGAAAACTTGTTAACACTCCTGTCTCTTGTAACATTGCTATATCTTTGGGAAGCTGATTCTAGAATCAGAAGCTGGAAGTAACACAGTAATAGAAGATAAATAATTGATAGTCTCACTGATGCTAAAACAAAACAAAACAAAATTAAATTAAAACATCCAGGACATCATGGGCTCAAAGAAAGTACTACTTCTATTCCATTCTCATGCCTACACTCCCAAATTTACACTATACCTTACCCTCATGTGACGTTTCTCTTGTATTTTCTTAAGTTCCTTAATGATAATCATTTTGATTAGGTAAAATGCATGGAAAGTTTGGAGAATAATATAGAACAAACTTGAAGTCCACTAAAAGTTTTAAAGCAAGTAAGAGAGCCTCAGGAAAGAGATTTTTGCAACCATTCGCATTATTATTAAATAGAGCAGGTATTCTGACATTGGATCCATAGAAAGAAAACATAATTCTAATACATAATTCATCTTTGCAATGAATATTTTTTACTAAATCATAATAAAGATAAAAACCCTCACTCTACAAAGAACTATTAATACTTGTGTTGGTCATGGGCAAGTGCTTCATCTCTCTATAACCTGGGAAATACTAAGCTTATTACAAAAGATTGTTTTCAGATATTGTTTAAATAAGATAATCCATAGGAAGTGCTTCTCACACATTGGGATCATATAAGAGGTTCAATAAATATTAGCTCTTATTAATATTTCATTACTAGTAGTGTCAATGCCATGCATTTGTTTTATTTTAAAGTCATTCAAAATATTTTAATTCTTTTATATAAGTTAATATCTACTTATGAGGACCCATGTGGCTGTTGCTTAGGGAGGTTAGTTTGGTAGAAGCAGTCTGAGTACCCTGTGTGATCCCCTCTTCTCTGCTTTTTTCCCTTCTCCTTAGATGCCAGGGGTGAATGTATGTATGTTCTTCCAGAAAGGATTGTGTTTGTTTCTTTCAACACTGGGGCAGTTATCACTTGTGCATACTTTTTATTAATGTTAGACTTGAGGTTTTCCAGACCATACAGTTTGCGCACACTTTTAAGCACAATCATGTGCAACTGAGATTTTGGTTAAGAATTGTCACATGACTTGGTTCAGGAAAGTCTGTCTGATGACTCCTTTGCAGAGGGAATTTAGTTCTTATATGCCTTTTACTGAGGGTTTGACATTTTTATTTGACCCAGTTTACATGGGGGTTTCTTGTTAGACTCTTTATTTTAGATTAGACACAGGCTGTATTTTGTCCCTAAGCAAGCTCCATGCAGCAATCCAAAAAGAAGCCTCCAGTGATGGACAAGACATATCAGGGCGAGAGCCAGCTTGTTATTTACATAACTTCCAGCCTTCCAATTTAAATTCCTATTTAATTTCCGACCTTAACTTTGGGCATTGAAGAATCATTCACTTTGTTTCAACTCAGCAAGATGTAAAAAAAGACATTTCATGAAAGATTATGTTTACTTCCAGGGGAATATCTTTTCAAGTATCTAGACTGTGATTCTGCTGTAAACAGAAATTGGATTATTAGGTTTTAACTTTTGTAATTGCCTTATAGGCAAAGCACAGATGGCACAATTATGATTGCAAATGAGGATGTAAATATTACAACCTCGACAATGTAAAAATGAAGGGTATAGCTCATGAACACTGTGTGGTAGAAAGGGAGAAATGGGGAAAATCGAATATCCTCATCTTACATAGTGTTAAGTTGATCTACCGTAGGAAATTGATTGGACAAAAGTTGAGATTTAAGTATATAGTATAAAATATAAAAAGTCCTAAAATTTATTTGTTAACATTTAGCAAACAGAAGGAGCAGAAAAAAGGAAACTGGGGATAGTATACGTAAAATTAGGCTTTTATTTCATAATAAATAGTTAATATATAACATTAATGGATGAAAAACTCACAGTAGAAGTCTTTGACTTAGGTATGTCCTAAAAAAAGGATAAAGTTGATAGAGGTGGGATAGATCTTGTTAACTCATTAACTTGAGTCCACAAAATGTGAAGTACTTAAAATACTAAGAGTTATAGAAACAGGCAGTCTATCTTCATGGGTGTCAAGTGCTCTGGGTGTGAGAGCTGCCTCATGTTGATATGTCAGACTGCCCTGGGTAATATGTCTGGCTAGGCCTGTATTCTTCTACTCTGTCTCCTTCCATGTTCATTTTAATCAAAGGACAAGAATGATGATATCACCAGATAAAGGATAATAATTATATTTTGGTGAAAAGTACATGATTCCATTTTACTATAAGTAGTAATACAGAGACATAAAGTGGGGAAGTTAGATAGTTATTTAAAATTCACTGAGAGTATTACTGTGTAATCCATGTGAAAGTACTAATAATGGATGAGAAAGGCTCATCATTTGCTTCTAAATAACACATATATCTTTATGCTAATATTTAGGTTTAAAAAAATAAAATTATTTTAGTTGTTGCTATAGCTACTATGTGGTAATTTAATTCTGTGTTTTATGTGAAAATAATGTCACGTCCCATTTTATCATTGTTGAAAACAGTATGAGAAGTACAAGACTTGTGTACTTTAAAATGTTTTAGCTTTCAAAAATCACCATTTATCACATGATCAGGCAAGCAAAATGAAGATAAAAGTAGAAAGAAATAGACAATTCATCTCAAATAAGTATTTACCTTAAGTTTAATGAGCTAGTTGCTATATATTTAATGAGTTAACTGGTGCATATTAATTAAATCTCCATTGTTTGTTTAAAATCTCTTTTGGAGGATTTTATGCCATCTGGTTAACTTACTTTAAATGGCAAAGGCACTAAGTACTTAATTGCATTCCTATTAATGCACTGTTTTCTCTAAACATGTGAGACTTTTAATGAGCATTTCACAAAGCTTACTGAACGAATATGGTATAGATGAAAACAAATGGTTTTTTTAGCTCCTTTGCTGCTAATAGTAGGTTCAAATAGTGGAAAGATGTCATTAAATGTGATTCAAATTGCTATTTGAAAATAAATTGTCACATTTTAGAAGTGAATTTGTAAAAACGTCTTCCTACAATGTTTCTTTATATCCTGCAGTGTACCCACAGATGTTGAATTTAACTTTCTCTCTGCTTTTTAACCTCAGAAAATAAATGTTTTTTGTGAACAGAGACACATACGGTTGTTTAACCTTAGTATGACACTGTATAGAGTAGTTTAGAGCTTCTGTTTTGAGTTACTCTACAAATATGGGTAATGTAGAACTATGGATATTTGCCAGTTAAAAAATGGACATTTTGAAGTATAGTCAAATGAACCGAGTTCTGAAAGTTGTTTGAAAATTGATTGTTTAGGACCTGGAAAACTTCTTCTTTCCTATAGAATTATGAGAAGATTTGGTACCTTAGCCACTCTGAAAATAGATATATCACATATAACACCAGAAACAGTGTAAAGTAGGGTTTTTAGATGGCAGGGCATGACCCTACTAGTGTGTTTTGAGTGAATTAAATAGTAATGACTGTTTTTTACTAAGTGGAAACAATGCAAAATATCAACTTAATTCTACATTGTGAGGATAAGAATGTATTTAGGAAACCTTTTAAAAATTGTCCTTTGTCTCTGTTATATATGGGTATAAGTGTTTACAGTTTTGCCTATATGGAGATGCAAAATCAAATATGTTTTGCTGTGGGTCGCTGCTTAAAAAGTTTGAAAATAACTCTTTTTAGCATTCTATAAAAGCCAATCGTTATCTAAATTCTATTCCTGACACAGTTCCAAAAATTGGTATCCATCAAACTATTTTTAAATATTTGAGCCCTCGGCTTTGCTAGATAAGCAACATGACTGCATTTGGAATTACATTCCAAGAAAAAGTTCAACAAAGTTAATTCTGTACATGTATTTCTAAAAATAGTTGTTATTTTGCTCTGTGGTAAATAAACATTAATGGTAAGTAGTGTAATATATAAATACAATTCATTTCTGTTAACTTTCTTTAAAAACACCTAAACCAGACATTTCTGGGTTGAGGTAGTATTTGGGGAAATGAAGTTACTTTGAGGCCATTCTTTAGATCTTGTATCTTTAAGTTCAGGAGCTCATATGGGTGAACACTATTCCAGAAAAAGAGAGACCTGGGTCACTTAGGGTGTATAGGAGAGAAACTGGTGGGCTTTCAGTCACAAGCTTAGGGGGATTCAACTAAGGCCAGTCACTTTCCAAAGCCACTGCGTTCTCTGGCTTTGATCAGGAAGACAGACATTTGATGACTTAGCTGTATACTACAAATCAGGATGAAAGAAATGCCAAACAAAAGCATAATTTAAGGAAAGACGAGGCCAAAAGAGACCAGTACAGAAGACAGTGCAGGTATTTTAGAACGGGTTAGTAGCAGAACTGTAGCTAGGAAATGGAAAAATAAATAAATAAATAAATATAAAAAACTGGAAAGATATTTTGTAGAAGTTTATTTTTTTTTTCAATTTTGTTTTCTTGACACCCAAGTTACACTTACAAGATCAAAGTCTTGAAATAAAACTAGGGAAAAGGAAAGATGGAAAAGTAAAGTCATATTATGAATAATTATAGGAAAATACATTACTAGGTAGGAAACTCTGGCAGGAGAGAAACCTGAAGCTACACTGGCATTTAGTTTGCTCCTGAATGACATCCAAACTTTATCATTGATGATTTTTATTAATAAGCAGTGGAATCTGACTCTGATGAATTAAACAGAAAATGATATTGAGCTTACAGATTGTTAGACAAACTGGAGAAATAGGATTGACTCTAAGCTTTGAAAACCAGTACTAAATACTGTGCCAAATAACTGATGTAATGAGGAAACCATAACTGATATTGCCATTTTCAGTGCTGCCAGAAATTGTACTAAATGGTAGTAGCAACTTAGGCTAACGTTGTTGCCACATTATAGCAGAAACTCAGCCTGGCAACTAACACTGTCCCCCAAGCTGGGCAGCTCAGCTACAAACCTCGCTGCAAAATGAAGATCCCAGGAAGAGCATGTTTCCTTACCTTGAGTACATTTAAATATAT
>CAUYPO010027958.1:0-33945 GCA_963574435.1 Cheirogaleus major
GCTAGAATCAGAAAACCAGGAAGTGGTGATATAGCACCTCTTGTATATTCCTGGATACAGCTGGAACCCATTCTACTAAGTGAAGTATCTCAAGAATGGAAAAACAAGCACCACATGTACTCACCAGCAAATTGGTATTAATAGATCAAACCTAAGTGGACATGTAAGAATAACATTTGTCGGGTGTCGGGCGGGTGGGAGGAGGGAGGAGGGGATGGGTATATACAAACATAATGAGTGAGATGTGCAATGTTTGGGGGATGATCATGCTTGAGGCTCTGCCTCGAGGGAGGAGGGGGGGCATGGGCAATATACGTAACCGTAATATTTGTACCCCCATAATATGCTGAAATAAAAAATAAAAAAAAAGTTCCATAGAATATCTACTTTTAAAACATTCAAATTATACAACTAATACTGCATTTTCTTTGCAAATTGGAATACTATATTGAAAAGGAATCCGAGTCTTTAATATGGACCAAGCAGGAAAAAAATTTCTTATCAGTTACTGATATCTACCATGAGTGTTTGTGGTGTGAGTGTGTGTCTGTCTATATATCTGCCTATGTGTTGGATGGGAAGTCACTGCACTCCTGCAAAGTATTTGTTCCCCTCTCAGTAATCATTTAAATCTTTTCAGGTAAGTTCCTTAAGATCCTCATCTTAGTCCATTTGTGTTGTTATACAGGAATACCTGAGACTGGATAATTTATAGAGAAAAGAGGTTTATTTAGCTCACAGTTCTGCAGGGTGTACAAGAAGCATGTCACCAGAATCTTCTTGGCTTCTGGTAAGGGCCTCATGCTGGAAAGCGGAGGGGAGCTGGCATGCAGAGATCACATGGCAAGAGCAGAAGCAAGACAGAAAGATGAGAGGGAGGTGCCAAATTTTTTAACGACCAGCTCTCATGAGAACTAATAGAGGGAGAGCTTACTCATTACCACAAGGACATCATTAAGCCACCCATTAAGCCATCCACCTCTATGACCCAAACACCTCCCCCTAGGACCCACCTCCAATATTGGGGATCCAATTACAGTATGAGTTTTGAATGGCCAAATATCCAAACTATAGCAGCCCTTATGTCTTCTGTCCTGCCATACTCCTGAGATGATCTTCCTTCTTTACTGAGAATAATTGAGGCTCCCTAATTCACAATTTTCTGTATCACAAAATGTCTATAAGTCTTTATATCAGCCAAGGTTCAATAAAAGAAATAATCACTATGATTCTTTAAGTCTGCAGAGCAAGCAGTTCAAAAGGGAAGATCAACATAATGAGGGAAGAGCAAGTATGAGCTGGAACCTAAAACACAAGTGGTCTTTCTTTCACTGTGTCCAACTTTGAAGATATGGGTATCCCTGCTAGAGGAACTAACACCAGTACTAAAGACGCACTTGGTTCAGGAATCAAAGAAACTGAAGGATGACTCAGGGGAAGGATGATTCCCCATGCCAACAAGGTGAACCAGCTGATAGGTGACAAAGTACATGAGCTGCAATAGTACCTAGTGTCCCTGCACCACCCTTTCCAGTATAAAACTGTAGAGCTGCTTCACTTCTGCCCTCCAAAACTTACATAAACATGTCTTTTTTAGACTACTTTAATCAGGAACAAATAGGAAAGGAAATTCTAAGAAACATAGTTTAGCTTAACAAAGTTGACATATTACAAAATCACCACTGTCTGTCCCTTGTCAACTTGGCAACCACACAAACCTCCTTAAGACATATTTACTATCAAAATAAAGCCCACATTCTATACATAAGTTATCACTAGAGAAATATGATGCCTGTAGTGCGCTGAGGATAACCACCACAATGGTAAACTTTAAACCTAGCCCAACTCCTGACTAGACTGACACACCACCACCAACACTATGTACTATGATATAGCAGAAGGAAAGGCACGCTCATCTCCAAGCATAATAATATTTATTTAAACATCTGTTTATACAATGTGTCCAACTTTCAATTAGAAGAAAAAATTAATAATTATACAGAAAGACAAAATAACACAGTCTAAAGAGATAAAGCAATCATTAAAACCCAGACTCATATGGCATAGATGTTAGAACTATCAGAAAGGGAATTTAAAATAACCATGATTAATATGGTGAAGGACTTAAGGGGAAAGGTAAACAACATGCATGCTCAGATAGCTAATTTCAGCAAATAGATGGAAACCATAAAAAAGAATAAAATGGAAATTACAGAAATAAAAATATAATAGGGATGAAGAATGCCTTCACTGGGCCCATTATTAGACTCAACACAGTTGAAGAAAAAAGATCAATAAACCTAAAGGTAGGTGAATAGAAATTACTGAAACACAAAAATAAAAAAAGAGTGATAAAAACAGAACATAGCATCCAAGAGCCATGGGAAAATATCAACTATCAAATCAAGAAATAATGGCTGAGAATTTACAAAATTAGTGAGAGACATCAAACCAATGCAAGGAGCTCAGAGAACATCCAGCAGGATACCTTTCTTAAAATGTAAGAACCTAAAGTTAAAATTAAGAAACTAAGCTTATTACATTCAAACGGCTGACAACCAAAGACAAAGAGAAAATCTCAAAGTCAGCCAGAGAAAAAAGACACATTATCTACAAGAGAAAACGATAAGTATTGTACCAGGCTTCTTCTCAGAAACCATGCAAGCGAGGAGATAATGGGGTTACATCTTTAAAGTGCTAACAGTGTCTATTCCTCTGGAACCATTTGTGGTACCAAATTATCCCATAATTTAGCAACTTTAAAAATTAGCATTTATTGTCTCATACAGTTTTGGTGGGGCAGAAATTTAGGAGTGGCCTGACTGGATGGTTCTAGTTTAGGGTTTCTCATAAAGTTATAGGTAAGATATTATTCAAGGGGGAATTATATGGTTTAATCTGTTAATGTGGTACATACCATTAAGCCCATGTGAGAATCTCTGTTTCCTTGGCAGTGAAAGCACTAACAACAGGAAAAATGGTTAAAATTGTATGGCAGTGAGAGAGGTTGATGTTGGGTCAGGCCAAGAATATGAGTAGTTTATTTCCTCTTTGTAAGGGCTCCATAATATGTTGTAGTTATAAGTTACCAAGAACACTGCCCAACATCTACAGCTGATCTACCATTTCTGGGAGTTTTATTTATTATATATCTTATTTCAGAGAGGTGTACCCTTGGCTTCCTCTTAAGGTCAACAGTGCAGTCAATATTTCCCAGAGGGAAAGGACTGGTTCAGTTTTCCTCCATCCTTTGTTTCCTGTCAGAAGACCTACCACACCACCACAGACTCCTCTACACTGCCTCTGATGTCTAAGTATTTTAGAATCCTGTTGAGAATATTCCCCTTTTCTGGTAGGATGAATCTGATCCTAAATAGCACACCAAAGACTTTGAGAACTGAACTATGAATCCAGTTCTCAGGCCCCAGATTACCACCCAATCCCAAACTGGCCCTTGGGTTGCACTCATGTGAGACCTGTCAGAATAGCATAACAAAGGCTTTGAAAACTGAACTAACATTGGAATTGCAACCCTCAGAAGGCTGGTCAGAACTTGCGGCCTGAACCCAACTGGGTTAGTTGCCTATTACAACATAATTATCGACATTCCCCACAGAATTTAAACAAGACCAAAAGCATCATAATAATATTCGAAATGTCCAGAACACCATACAAAACTGATTGACATATGATGAACCAGGAAAATCTCAACTCACATTGGAAAAAGAAATCAACAGATGCAAACTATGAGTTGCCACAGATGTTGAAATTATCAAAGACTAGAAAGCAGCTATTCAAATGGAAAAATACAAAGTCTCAGAAAAGAAATAGAAGATATAAAGAATAACCATGTGGAAATTTTAGAACTGAAAAATACGAAAACCATCATCACTTTGTATCAAGGGTACATACTATCAACATCATTTATCATATTAATGTTAACGTTGATCACCTAGCTGAGATAGTGTTTGACGGTTTTCTCCCCTGTAAAGTTATTCTTCCCTGATTTTACTCTTTAGCAGGAAGTCACTATCTGAAGCCTAAAGAGTGAAGAGTTATGCTTCACCTCCTTGAGAGGGGACATCCTTCTGCATGAGAAATTTGTCAGTTATCTCCAATTTATTTATTCAATTATTTATTTATATCCAAATGGACTCATGGATTCTTATTTTCTACTTTGGGTTATAATCCCAATATAGTTTGGATATTTGTCCACTCCAAGTCTCATGTTGAAATTTGACCCCCAATATTAGCAGTTGGGCCTAGTAGAAGGTGTTTGGGTTGTAGGGGTGGATCCCCCATGAATGGTTTGGTGCCATCCCCTTGGTGATGAGTGAGTTCTCACTCTATTAGTTCATGGGGAGCTGGTTGCTTAAAAGATTGTGGGCACCCACTCTCCTCCCTCCTTGCCTCTCTCCTCTTCTTTTTTCTTTTCTCTTCTCTTCTCTTTTCCTTTTCTTATTTTCTCTTCTTTTCTCTCTCTCATTCTCCCTCTCTTGCCACGTGAAAACACCTACTCCCCCTTTGCCTTCCATCATGATTGGAAGCTCCCTGAGGCCCTCACCAAAAACAGATGCTGGTGTGCACCTGTAGTCCCAGCTAATTGGGAGGCTGAGGCAGGAGGATCGCTTGAGCCCAGGAGTTTGAGGTTGCAGTGAGCTATGATGACACCACTGCACTCTACCCAGCGAGAAAGAGTGAGACTCTGTCCCCCCCTCAAAAAAAGAATAAATATATTGATCAATGGAATAGAACTAAGAGTTCCACAATAACTCCATACATCTATGATCAATTGATTTTCAATTAGGGTGCCAAGACCCATCCCTATTCAATGAGGGAAGAATAGTCTTTTCAAGAAATGGTACTGGACAACTGGATATGCACATGCACTAGATAAAGTTTGACACTTGTCTTACACCATACACAAAAATTAACTCGAAATCGATCTTAGACTTAAATGTAAAAGTTGAAACTATAAAACTCTTAGATGGAAACATAGATGTAAATCATCATGGCCATGAATTAGACAACAGTTTCCTAAATATGACACCAAAATCATAAGTAACAAAAGAAAAATATGGGTAAATTGGACTTTATCAAAATTTAAAACTTTTGTTTTAAATAATAAACATCAAAGAACACTCTCAAGAAAGTGAAAGACAAGCCACAGAATGGGAGAAAATATTTGGAAATCATATATATGATGAGTATCTAATACCCAGAATATATAAAGAGGTCTTACAATGCAACAACAAAAATACAAATAACCCAATTTTAAAATGGGCAAAGGATTTGAATAGACATTTTTCAAAAGAAGATATACAAATGTCAAAAAACACATGAAAAATGCTCAACATCATTAGCCATTAGAGAAGTACGAATCAAAACTACAGTGAGATATTACTTCACACCCACTAGGATGACTAGAATTTTAAAAAAAAATACTAAATAACAAGTTATGGTGAGGATGTAGCTAAATTGGAGGCCTCACACATTGCTGGTTGGAATGTAAAAATAGTGCAGCTGCTGCGAACAACAGTTTGGCAATTCCTCAAAAGGTAGATTAGACATAGAGTTTCCATATGACCCAGCAATCCACTCCTGGGTATTTGCCCAAGAGTACTGAAAACATATGTTCACACAGAAATTGGTACACAAGTGTTCATAGCAATATTCATATTAGCAAAAAATGGAAACAATCCAATAGTCCAGAAAATGAAGAATGGATAACATACCAAAAGAAATACCAAATATAGGATCTTCTAACAATGGAATAACATTTAACCATAAAAAGAAATGAAGTTCTGATACATGCTATAACATGAACCTCAAAAATACTATGCTAAGTGAAAAAAGCCAGACACAAAAGACCACTATTGTATGATTCCATTTACATGAAGGTGTAAAAGAATTCACAGAGACAGAAAGTGGACTGGTGGGTGTATATGTCTGGGGAGAAATAAGAGGTTCAAGGTAAATGGTATTGGTTTTTGTTTTTCTGAGTTGATGAAAATGTTCTAAATTCAATTGTGTTGATGAATACACAGCTCTGTGAATATACTAGAAACTATTTAATTGTATACATTAAATGAGTGAATTTTATGGTATATGAATTATATCTCAGCAAAGCTATTTTTCAAAGGGTGAAATAAGAAGAAATTGGGCATGATGGCATTTGCTTTTTTCCTTAGTCATCTTGGCTAGGATATAACTAAAGTAGATATCAGATGCTTATGAAACACTCCTGTGGCAGCAAGAAAACTTATTTTTTCCTAGTTGCCAAACCATCTCAACTCAATATCTTTCCTTAAAGATGAGCCTGCCTAACTTACTTGGGTGTAACTTGGGATTCAGAAGGAGAAAACAAACCAGGTAACTACTCTTTGCTGAGACTTTGAGGGCAAGGAAGAACTAAGGAGGGGGTAGGGTTCTGTAAAAAGATGGGTGAGTAGAACACTGTCCAGCAGTAATGACTGAGGGACACAAGAAGCCTGGTACTCAGATTTCAGTCATCCTCTGATATAAACCTCTCTTGCTCTTACTCCTGAATCAGCAGTATAACAGCCTTTTCTGTGTTGTAGTGGGGGTTATCATTTTAAAAAGTAGGGACTTGGTCCTGCATTTGAGTTGCTGCTGTGCTGGAGAACAGCTGCAGGGAACCAAGTTGAGAAGGAGAATTGAGCAGAATTCAGAGCTCTCAGTGGTCAAAGGGACATGAGCCCCTGGATTCACAGTAATCTTCCTAAAGGATGTGGTTGGGTGTTTGAATAAATCTCCTCTGGATATTAAGGGACATTGGGCTATACATGCTTGGAAGGCCAGTTTCCAGCTGTAACATATGCTGCAAGGCTGAGGAGCACTCATAAGTTGCAGGACTTTGGCGCTGGGAAAGCAGAGAATGTGGAACAACAAAAAAGAAATAAATGAGTCACTGAGGCAGGAAGGATCATTGTCTTCAGCAACAGGAATGCCAACACAAGTCATCAATATTTATTGAGCAGGGCAGGGGAGAGTCATGGTTTATGGAGGCTTCTGCTGGCTGACTGTTGAACTGAGCCAGTGAAAATTGTAATGCTGACACCAGAGAATTTGAGTAAGAAGGTACAATCAGGAACTCTTCAAGGAAATGCTTTAGATAGCATGGCCCGCCATCACCCTTAGAGATCCCTCAGTAGCCTCTAATTTGACATGGACATGAATCCCCACTCCATGGATGTTGGGAAGAAGATCCAATCAAAGGGTTTCCTTCATGCAAGCCAGGTGCCTTCATAACTCTGCAAAGTAGAGAATCAAGCAGAAGCTGAGATTTTTCCTAAGTGTAAGGAGACCTAAATGGAAATTCAGGAGGTACAATAGACTAGCACTCTCTTCCTAGTTCACTGGAAGGAATCATCAAATTGAAGGGGAAGGACGTTGGGAGATGGGTCAGGAGGGAGCAGTGGTCAGAACACATCTGCCTAGAACCTGGTTATCTACTTTGTAACATGCAGAAGTTGTACTTCCCAGAAGGGTGAGGGACGGGCTCCAAGAGAAGGTCATCGGGACAGAGACATCAGTGGCAGGAAGAAACAGTGTCCTTCTCACCTGCTTCTCGAAACTGCTCTTTGGTTTCTACCACTGGAAAGCTATCAGTTGGTTCCTTGTGTCTTCTGGTGCTCTCTGAAGTTGGGTGGTAGTTAGAGGAGGAAGATTTGTGCTTCTGGATCTTCCACCATCTCCCCAAACCCAGAAGTACAAGCTCCAAAAGAGTGAACAGGAGACAGAACCCACTGACCCCAAACATGGTCTTTAGGAAGACGGTCTTCTCAGAGGGCCGGGACAGAGTACAGGTTATACTACCAAGGCACGGCTCTCGACGACATGCAAAAGAGCTGGGCACCTGGAACCCATACAGATGATACTGCCCTCCCAGGGCTGCCCCCTCAAGGGCCAGTCGAGCCCCCAGCTGTGCCACATAGGCCCAGAGCAGCCAGGGGCTTCCAGCCCCTGGGGCACCTCTGCCGCTCTGCCCTGAGTCGAGCAGGGTCTCCTCCTCCTCCTTCACCTTTCCTGGTTCTTCCCAGCGCCAGATCACACGATACAAGGTGAAAGCTACGTAGAGGGCGCTGGGAACAGTCACCAACATGACCTGGAAGGTCCAGAAGCGCAGTGGGGAGAGGGGGTGGAAGGCGTCGAAGCAGGCGGCCTTGCAGCCTGGCTGCTGGGTGTGACACACGAATTCACTCTGCTCATCGCCGTAGACGCCAGGCCCACTGGCAGCCAGCAGCACGAGGCGGAATCCCAGGAGCACGGGGAGCAGGAGGCGTCCCACGGGGGTGGAGTGCCCGGCCTCCTCCGCCAGCAGCCGCCGCAGGACCCCGCCACACATCCTGCTACGGAGCAGAGGACAGAACTCACTCACTGCACGTGTCACTCGCTGTCCTATAGAGGGAGCTCCAGTCCACCTTGTCACTCCCAATCCAAGGATGGGGAGGCAAGCCTATTTGTTCCTCTCCAAGGATCTGGTTGATCAAATCGCAAGACTCTGATTGCACCTATTTACTAGTTAATGAAATCACCTATGTAAAACAATAATAGTGGCTGTAGCGGGAGAGTGCCTCTTCCGCCCTCCCCTTCTGTACTGCTGGAGTGGAGAGGAACTCTCAGGTAGAGACCAGGGTCCGTCTTCGTCTCGTTCCTTCCCTCCCTCCCTCTCTCTCTTTCCCAAAAGCTACATGTGAGAGTCCAGACTGGCATTTTTGATTACTCATCCTTTGAAAACTCTGGCTTCCCCAGATGACGGCTGCCAGGTCTGGTGCTGCTAACAGCGCCATGGTAACAAAATCAGCGCTGACACAGGGAGGGAATGTGCATTCTCTCTCTCTCTCTCTCTCTCTCTCTCTCTCTCTCTCTCTCTCTCTCTTCTTTTCTTTGCCTGCAATGCCGTCAGGCACACACAGTGTGTCTGGATGGGTCTCTACTCCCATCAGAGTGGTGAGATTGAAGTGCAGTTCTGTTAAAGAGTTAAAAGGGGATGGGATGAAATGAACAGGGCAAGTGTCAAGGCTTGCTGTAGTCTGATGCTCTTGTAAGGCCTACCTTACTAGCTTAGGAAAAAGAGACTATTTTGAAGGTAACCCAGCAGAATTTACCAGAATTAAATGCTGTGGGATTTGGGGCCAAAGCCAGAGCTGACTGGATAAAAATTGAAAATCTGATTCCTGTCTGCCATTGTTGTTTGGGGCATATATCTCCCTCGTGATAGCCGTGACCATGGTCAGGGACAGGCTTCAGAAATTCCTCAGTTCCCTAGACAAAATACCATCATGCTATAAGCCCAAGATTACCATCTTCGTCTCTGTCCCAATCGGCAGCCTTCCCCAACACCCAGCAGCTCTTTCAAACCACCATTTAGCACAAACCCTCACGCCCCTGGTTCCTCTCATTCTCAGACCATGTAGTGTGGTCTGCAATGTTCGTGTCCTCCCAAAATTCATATGTTGGAACCAAATACAGTCATTCTCCCTGTATCTTCAGTTTCCCTTTCCATAGTTTCGGTTACCCACAGTCAACCACAGTCCAAAAATATTAAGTGGGAAATTCCAGAAATAAATAATTTATAAATTTTAACTTGTGCACCTTTCTGAGTAGGTGACAAAATCTCACACTGTCCCTCTCCATCTCATCCATGTGAATAATTCCTTTGTCCAGCATATCCCCGCTGTAGACACTCCCTGCCTGTTAGTCATGTAGTAGTCGTCTGGGTTATCAATCTACTGCCACAGTATCACAGAGCTTGTGTTCAAGTAACCTTCACTTTACTTAATAATGGCATCAAGACACAAGAGTAGTGATGCTGGCATATTGTTATAATTGTTCCATTTTATTATTAGTTATTGTTGTTAATCTTTTACTATGCCTAATTTATCATAGGTGAGTATGTATAGGATAAAACATATAGGATTTAGTACTATCCATGGTTTCAGGAATCTACTGGAAGTCTTGGAACATATCCCCCGTGCATAAGAAGGGACTGTTGTACCCAGTGTGATGGTTTCACTTCCAATACTGGTATTGGATTACTCAACCTTGGCATTGTCTGGAGCCCGATAATTCTTTGTTGGGGGTGGTCTGTCCTGCGCATTGTAGCATGTTTAGCAGCACCTCTGGTCTCTACCCACTAAATGCCAGCAACACACCTCTCCCATCTACACTGTGACAACCAAAACTGTCTCCAGACATTACCAAATGTCCCCTGGAGAGCAATTCCCCCTGGTTAAGAACCACTAGGTCAGGGTCACACTGAGCCATCAGTTCTCCACTCTTGGTCAGTTACCAGCTCTGCAAAGCAAGATGCCTGTACCAGAGCATCTCAAAGGGCTTTTCTAGCCTCCCATTTGATAGGGCCATGGTAATCAGCCCATCTTCTGGGTCAGCCACACATCCTCCCTCAGCCAGCCCCATCTGTGAGTGTGCCTGCAGCCCTGCCCTGCTTCATAAGTCTACAGGATCCCTGGATTTAAGGAAGGCAGCCCCAGAGCTCTGAAGGTGTCTGCCCTGGCTCTCTCGGAAAGTTAGCTGATTAAATGCTAATTTGGTAAATTCTCAAGCCTTGCTCTCAGCCTCATCTTATTTCAAAGTGCAGGCCAAGCATCCTCTAAACACATTTCTAGCGCATTCCCAGCAGACTTGGAATTAACACAAGCCAGCAGACCTGGTATACTATAACTATTAGGAACTTCAGTGGTTCCCAAAGGCCCCATCTCTGGTTCCTCCCTCTCCCGCTACAGCTCATGACCGGACACCCAAATGTCTTCACAGAGACTCCCAGAACTGAGCTGAGGTCTCCAGAGCTCACCACAGAGCTTTGGGGGCTTGGAAGGGAGAGAGGGGCAACAGCAGACAAAGACCTGCCTGAGGATCCCTTGGTTTAGAGCTCCCGTATCTAATCCTAAGCACACTTCTTGCTGTTCACCAGTGGCTGCTACTGCCAGAACAATACTTATTTCACACACATTCATTTGGGGCCTCCTGGAGTATGCAGACAAATGCATCTCCACCTCCAACATCTGCACACCAAAGGGAGCTTCCTATACAACAGCCCCATCCTCCCTCATCCCCTGCTTTCCTGGGACCCTGTGGTCTCCCCAGTCAGGTCCAGTTGTCCCCACCCCACCTGTCTCCTTCTCTGACACTCGCACCCTTGTCCCATGAGCAAGTCTGCAGCTTTGCCCCATAGGGGACAGGGCCCCCAGGCTAAATTTCAGGGCCCAGAGAGCTGAGACAGAAGAAAAGGGAGATGCTACCAAAGCTCCCAGTTCAGCATTGTTGACAACGCTCAGCTTAAAGGACACTCCTGTTTCTAAAAGTGGAGAAACAGTTTGCGAATAAATTTTCTGACAAGTTAGCAGGATCTGAGCCCCCTCAGGATTTTAGTCAGTGAAACAAAAACTATGAGCTCCAGAGTTGGGAGAAGAAGGAAGGGCTTGAAGGGATTTTCAAATATTCTCACAGATTTTTTTAAATCCCATCATGATTTTGGTAAGAATTTTTCTAAGCATCTCTTATTCTTTTGGAGAAAAAAAATTTCAGGATTCTATTGGTGGCAGAATCCATCTCAGACAGTTCTGGTGTGAGGGAGGGAACGTCCAGTCAGGAGGGCAGGACCTCGAGCCTCACAGCTCCATCTTGCTCCACCCAGGCTGGAAAACGTTCTAGATTCTTTTATTCACAGTGTGGCCATGGAGGAGTGACACTGGCATCACCAGGAATGCAGACTCTCAGGCCACACAGCCCAGGCTTGCAAAATCATTTCTGAATTTTAATGATATCCTCAGGTGACCCGTGTGGGCATCAGAGTCAGAGAAGCCTCTATACAGCCCCTTGCAGCCCCCACCACCACCACCACCAGGCCCTGAGCCAGCCCCACCACTCCCTGCCCCTGCACTCACCTGGTATCTTTGACCAGAAGCAGCCACAACAGGGTAGAGAGGCAGCGAGAAGAGTCCTCAGACTGGAGCCCGCAGGTCCCACTCTCCCCAGCGCTGCCTCCTGCCACCACCGCCCACTTCTTCCCCTCCCCTTGTCATTCCTGGCAGCCTTCCTAAAGGGGAAAGGAATGGCAGCTGTAGCAGCAGCAGGCCCGCTGCTCAGCTCTGCAAAACAACTCTCTGTTGTTGAGGGCGAGGGGTGTTTTCTAAGGGAATTGAAACAGGGATTTTCAGACCATATGAAAGGAGAGTGGTGGCTTCAGTGTGTCTCCAACATTGGGGTTTGCAGGCAGCAACAGATGGAATTCCCATGGGTTTGAATCTCTACTAAGGCCCCCCCCCATTTTCCTGCCCAAAGTACCCAAAGCACAAGTTTACCCACTGAAGAGTGTAGGTGTACACATGTGTGTAAGTGTTTACATGTATGTGCTTTTATGTGTTGGCTTCATTTCCTCTGGCAGCCTTCATCTCAGAACTCATGGTGGCCTGAGATGTCCCCTCCTCTTGGCTGGGAGAAATAGCACAGGCTCCCCTAATGGCATGGAGGGAATCTACTCTGTGTGCTCTCAGCAACCCAGGGAGCCCAGCCCCCATCAGCCAGGCCCATTGAGAACTGTGACACCTGCTCCCCAACACCCCTTCCTGCCCCCATGGCCAGGGCCAAGATCCCCTCCAGATACACAGTGGAAAAGGTGAAAGGTCAAGGCAGGGTGAGCAGGTGAGTGGATGGGAATGTAAAGTGAGGGGTGGGTCTGTTTTGTTACCTGAGGCAGCTCCCAGGTCAACACTGGACTCTTCAAGGCAGAGGCGATGCTGCAGGTCCAGATACTGCCCCTGGCTCAGGCACGAGGTTCAGCCACAATACTCTTTCTCTCTGTGCCACTTCCTAGGCACAAACGCCTCCTCATAACCCAGGACTGAATCAGCACCCACCACCCCAAATCCTATTCCCTGATGGCCTTGTTTTTCCCTAGACCCTGTCCAGGACCCTGGTTCCTTCTTGTTTAAGGCTTTCCAAAACATCTGCTGCAGCAATCAGCTCTGCAGAACCAGAGGTCCCTGCAGGGACGAGAATGAGGACGAGTCCTCATTCTCTGGTGCTCTCCATAGGTTCAAGGTTGGAGTCTTAAGAACATTTCCCAGCAGCAGAGCTCCCCACTACTTCACAAGGGTGGCTATCCTCAGTGCCTCCAGGAAGCCTCACATGGTTCCCAGAGGAGAGCAGCTTGCAGGACATCCTAAAAGAAAACAACATCCAAAGAGAAATCCACTTACCATCACTCTCTCTAAGGCAGAAAAAAAAACCACAAAATATCATGTGAGAAGATTATATTGAGAGCTTACACAAATTATAAAATATTTCTAAGTGCACCAGGATATAACTTGGCAAGGATGTGAAAAAACCATTCATAGAAAAGGTAATTCAAAGATTGGAAATATTCGATCTAGGCAGGAGTCAAAGAACTAGTAAAATTGCAATGAAATACTATTTTTACCCACTCATCAAAGACTATTATCAATGACCTAACATCCATTCTTCCCTTTTTCCCTAGGGAGATCCTGGTTTTACTTAATGTGCCTGGTGAAAAGATGACATTTCCAAGCACTCTTTGCAGTTAGAGGTGACCTAATACTTCTGTGATTTTCTTTTTGCCTTCATATTATATATTTTAGACTCATACGTGTTAATATGAGTATGAATATGAGTAATACTCATACATGCAGCTGAAGTTTATTAATGTTCTGTGTAGTCCTTCATTGTTTAAATTGACCACAGTTATTTTTGTCTTCTAATGTTGATGGACATTTGGGTTGTTTCCATTTTTTTCTGCTTTAACAATGCCATTATGCATTCTTACCCACTTCTATTTCTGCACGTATGCAAGATTTTCTTTAGAGCGTTCACCTATGAGGAATGACTAGATTGTATATTTTATAAGGCGATTTCAAAAAATTCATGGAAAATGAAATTAAAATAATAGATAAAAGATAAAATAAAAAATATAGATGAAGACACTTTTGTAAGTGCTAATACCAGGACTGAGGGTTCTTGGAGTTTAACCATGTCAATTCAGTCCTTTTTACATTATTAACTGAAAAAAAAAATGGATCCCCTTTACAGATTTTTTTTAGGATTAGGAAACAAAAAGAAGTCAGAAGGAGCCAAATCAGGACTGAAGGTGGATGCCTAAAGATTTCCCATCAAAACTCTTGCAAAATTGTCCTTGTTTGATAAAAGGAATGAGCAAGAGCATTGTTGTAGTGGAGAAGAACTCTCCAGTGAAGATTTCTAGGGCATTTTCTGCTAAAGCTTTGGCTAACTTTCTCCAAACATTCTCATAATAAGCAAGCAGTATCACTTTTTGGCCCTCCAGAAAGTCAATGGGCAAAATGCCTTGAGCATCAAAAAAAACTGGTGCCATGGCCTTTGCTCTTGACTAGTCCACTTTTGTTTGGACTGAACCACTTCCACTTCTTGAGGTAGCTACACAATTGCTTTGATTGTACTTTGTCATCAGGATCATACTGGTGAAGCCGTGTTTCATCTCCTGTTACAATTCTTTAAGAAATGCTTAGGATCTTGATCCCACTTTCTAAAAATTTCCACTGAAAGCTTTGCTCTTGTCTGCAGCTGATCTGGGCACAAAGGTTTTGGCACACAGTGAGTAGAAAGTTTGCTCGACTTTGATTTTTTCAATCAGAATTGTGTAAGCTGAACCAACTGAGATGTCTATAGTGTTGGCTGTCATTTCTGCTGTTAACCATCAGTTCTCTTCAATTAGAGAATGAACAAGATTAATTTTGTACTCACAAATTGATGTGGATTGTCTGCTGTTGTGGGCTTCATCTTTATGCTTTCAAGATTCTCTGTTTTTTATTTTGTCTTTGGCTTTTGACAGTTTTACTATGAAATGTATAAGTGTGGATGTTTTTGAGTTTGTTGAGATTCTTAAATGTGTAGATTAATATTTTCATCAAAGTTGAGCATTTATAGCCATATGGTCCATGGAAAAACTATTTTCTATTAGCCATCTCCATACACCCCTGCAGGTCAGGACCCTTTGGCCATCATTTCAACCCTGCTGATCATTATGATAATTATGCCCACCTTGCTTCTGATGTTTAAGTGCTGCCAACTAGCCTCTGCTAATTCAGGATCCTATCATCCCTATTGCTATTGGAGAGCCAGTTGTAGCCTCAGTCTACAAAGGATGGACACTACTGAGCTTTTCATAGCTATTATAATCCCCTTTACCAGCACATTCACTATTGCTTCAGTAAAAATGAGTGTTCTCCAGGACTTCTAAGCAATATAGTCTGGCGGTGGACTTTACAATCTTTTATTACGGATCTGTTCTCCCACGTCCATTTCTCTAGAACTTTGAACACTTTATTCACAATTTTCCATAAGTATCCTAACATCTCAACTTTGCTCATGGAAGCTCTTACTTTTTCCAAGTTCTCAAAAGCCATCCCAGCAGCATATTATATCAACCTCATAAGAATAATCTTGCTAGGCTATTAAACTCTGTGTCACATGAGAATGTTCTGTATTGACCAACTCCCATATCCAGCTTTATATTTTAGCCCCCTCTCTTTGATCTAGGATGTTCAAAATTTACTCTCTAACCTACTTTTCTTGTTCCTGGTGACACATGTTATCCAAGTCCTGCAGCTCCTTTGGTATCTAATACTTAGTAGGTCTAGCACTTCCCCAATTGTGGTATGCTGAGACTTGACCCTTGTTATGGGTCTGGTGGCCAAAAGGAGAGGTGGGAACATATCTTGAGAAGAGCCAGCATTTTCTTACAATGCATTTGTCTGGTTTAAGAATTTTGCAAGGTTATCAAGCAAACGTGGGCCTCTATCTTCCAACAAAAAGAGATGGCTACTTCTGCAAACCAGATAATTCAGAAGAATCTGACGATTCAAGGATCTCAAAGGGCATCTACTTAATATCACCACCCCAAGTCTCAGGGTATTCCTCTTCCCTGCTGAGGTCCTGATTTTGGCACTGGAGACTTGCCTAGGCTGAAAATTCAACTTTCTCTGAAGTCATACCACTCTTACAATTAAGTCCTCAGCCTGATCTGTCTGCCCTCAGGCAACTAAAGATCAATACTGCCAAGAAGGCATTCTAACTCTTATATTTTGCTTTAAATTGGTTACTTATTGCCCTTAGCCTGACATTTTTTCTTCTTCAAGGCATCGGTGTTGCTCACTAATAGCCACCCAATTCCAAAGTCCTTATACGGACAATTTGTCTCATATCTTTTAAATGCCAGACCTGTTGCATGAGCCAGTGCATCTACTTCCACCTGTATCCTAGCCAGTTTACCCCAAGTAAAAGTCTGAACCACTGCACTGCTAAAGCATGCCAGAGACTATTAATACTTCACCTACCAACAACAGTGCTGTCTGCTTTGCCAGAGGACTGACAAGTGACCCAGCCTTAGAATCTGATTCTCATATTGTGCTTCCTAGGACCACTCTAGGTACCCACCATCATAGATTCGGTTTCCTAGAAGCAGAGCCTAACAGAGATTTGAATATGTGTGATTTTTTTTTAGGTTGGACTCCTCAGTAAAAGGTCTGTAAGGAAATGAGGGAAGCAGAAAAGGCAATGTAAATAAAGCCGTGCAATGATGTAATCTAGGTAAAGTCTGAACTTGGTCTCATCCAAATGGGACTCCAAAGCATAAATCATACCACAGATTTAGTCCTCTTAAGATAAAGGGGTTGATCTTTTGTGCCCCAGTATCATTTAGTCACTGGCACTGGGAAGCCATGGCAGAGAGGAAGGAGTCATATTCTCCCAGGTGAGGCCATCTCTTTAGAGAAGAAGAGAGTTCATAAGCCAATAACAGCCAGCATTAACGAGAGCTTGGGAATGGGTGCTTCAGTCCAGAAGAGGGAATCTAAACAGGGCACCAACAGCAGATAAGAATGACAGGAGATGTCTTGTTGAAAGCAATACAGGCTAGAAGACAGTGGGAAAACATCTTGAAAATACTCAAAGAAATAAACTGTTAACCTGCAATTAAATACCCAGCAAAAATATCTTTCAAAAACTAAGGCAAAATAAGGACTTTTTCAGATATACAATAGCTGAAAGAATTCATCACCAGTAGGAATGAAATAATTTATGCACTATAATAAATATTAAAGGAAGTCCTTTGTGCTAAAAGAAAATGATCCCAAATGGAAATTTGCATCTACATGAAAGAATAAAGAAATGGTAACTAAGTGGGTAAATATAAAGATTATTTTCATTATTATTTAAATCTTTTTAAAGATAATTGATTGCTTATAGCAAAAATATATAACAATGTAGTATTGAGTTTATAATATATAGAGAGGTAGGATATATGCTAACAATTACATAAAAGCCAAAAGAGAAGAAATGGGAGTGTACTTTGTAAGGTTCTTATACAGTGGGTGGAGTATAATAGCAATTGAAGATAGACTGTGATAAGATAAAGATATAAAGCCTAAGCCCTAAAATAACCCAAAAGGGGTTATGGCTAATAAGGCAACCACAGAGATAAAATGGAATATATACATACGTGTGTGTGTGTGTGTGTGTGTGTATAATTAATCCAAAAGAAAGTAGAAAAAGAGGAAAGGGGGAACAAATTAAGCAGATGGAATAAATAGAAAACAAATATCAACGTGTAAGGTTTAAACCTAACTATACAAATAACCACATTAAATGCAAATAATCTAACCAATACAATTTATAGGCAGAGATTAACAAATTCAATTAAAAATCAAGACCTAATTATATGTAACCTAAAAGTAACTCACTTTAATTACAGAGACACAAATAGGTTTAAAGAGAAAGGATAGGAAAAATATACCATGCTAACACTAATCAAAAGAAATCTGGAGTAGCTATATTAATACCAGAGTAGATTTCAGAGCAAAAATATTACCAGAGATAAAGA
This sequence comes from Cheirogaleus major, assembly GCA_963574435.1. Taxonomy (NCBI): domain Eukaryota; kingdom Metazoa; phylum Chordata; class Mammalia; order Primates; family Cheirogaleidae; genus Cheirogaleus; species Cheirogaleus major. The sequence continues at coordinate 17,918 of CAUYPO010027958.1, forward strand.
GGTTCTTTCATTATTATTAATATAAAGGGGTCAATTTATCAAATCCTAAATGTTTATGCACCTAATAACAGAGCTTCATCACTTCTCAGCCCTCTGGCTAAGATCAAGTGTCTAATAACAGAGCTTCAAAATGCATAAAACAAAAACCAATAGAATAGCAAGAAGAAATAGACAAATCCACAAAATTATCAAGGAGCTAACACCCATCTCTCAACAACTGATGGAACAAGTAGACAGTAAGCATATAGGAGGCTTGAAGAGCAAGTTGGCTTGAAGCCAACTTGACCTGGCTGACAATAGAACATTCTACCCAACAACACATTCTTGTCAACAGCACCCAGAACATTTACCAAGATAGACCATATTCTAGGCCATAAAACAAGTCTTGATACGTTTAAAAGGATTTAAGTCATACAAAATATGTTTTCTGATCACAATAGAATTAATAATGATGGTTTCCTGTGTGTACACATATGTCAAAACATCACATTTTACACTTTAATTGAAGTTTTTTGTATGTTATACTTTAATAAAGCTGTTTCTAAAAATTCAAGAAGAGCATGAAAAGCAAGCCTTGTTATCAGAGATATATAAAGAACCACAAATCAATAACAAAAGATAAACTTAAGAGAAAAAATGGACAATAGTCATGAAAAGGCACTTCACAGAGGAAATCCTAATGGCTAATATGAAATGTTTCCAGAGTCAACTCTTTGCCCTCTGCTGAATCGTTTCTCAAGGAGGAGCCACAGTGTCAGGTGTGCTCAGCACATTTTTGCTCACAGCTTGTGATTATACTCTTGCAAACCGAGAACTGCAACTCCACCACTTGGGGCTATGCAGATGGTCCAACCAGAGTGACCAAAGTCCTTGTCTAAAGGTCTGAATTGGGGGTGGAAAGTGGGGAGATGCACAGGCCCGAGGAATAGGGACACTTTTCAAAGTTGCATGAATTTCTCCTGATTCCTCAATGGCTCCATTTATAAATGTCCACTGCCCCGGGTCAGTGTGGGCATCAAGGGAGGAGGCTCAGGGTGGTGCTGAGGATTGGGGGTGAAGAGGGTTCTGTCTATTTCTAAGCTTCTAACAGGACCCTAAAGCACCAAGACAAACTTCTCTTTCACAATGATTATCTGAGGATTGGTGCCAAGAAAGAAGTCCCCAAGGGTCAAGGGAGCTCTCATTCCACTTCTTTATTCTACCAACAATGCTCTCCTTGTCTTTCCTCTTCCCACCAGACAAGACCAGCCTCCTCCCACGGCCATATGTTGATGCCATGTGCCAAGGCCTGGGCAACAGGGCACCCAGGGTACAGGGATCACCCAAGGGTAGGGAGTGGAGAGAAATGTGGAAACCTAGCATCTATGTACCCCAAGAATGATGGCAGCAGGGATATTTCTTCTCCCTCCCTCCCTCCCTCTTTTCCACAACTGGATTTATCTACCGGGTTTGGGGGAGAGTGAGAGACACAAAGAACAAGGGTTGAAGAGGACTTAGCAGAAGGAAAATGCCAGAACTAAAATGAAAACCTCTCCCCACGGAGTTGGATGAAACTGCACTGGGCCTGGAATACAATGTGGCCTGGAGAAAAGGGAGCTAAGCTAGTGCTGGGCCCATCATCACACAGAAATCTAGAGAAAACAGAACTATAAATTGATGATTTCTTAAGTCTGCAGAGGGTTCAAATATGTACCATTTACAAATAGTCAGCAAATGCATGTCTTTCTTACCAGCGTGGCAAGGATTCAACTGAGCAACAAGCTAAGCGCAAACAACTGGTGATATGGAGGCAGCACCCTGGTTTTATTCCATGCTGATCCCTTCTGGTTCATTGCCTGAATTTTCTAATAAATTCTCCTTCCTGCACTTTCTGCCATATAAAGACAAGTCCTTCTGCCCATGTGAGCTTGCAATGCCGGGAGGCCGTAGGAAGAAAAGGTTGGGCAGGAGAAAGGTGTGGGCATCTCTTGATGCCAAGAACCAGGTCCCCCTTCTTGACCCTGGCTGCCCAACATGGGGACTCCACAGTTGACCCCACACCTCTGAGTCCTCTCTACTTCCACAGGTCCTTACTCGCTGACTTTCTCTACATCAGATTGTCCAGGCCCAGTAAAGTCCTCTCTAGGTCTCAGGCCACTACCTTCCCCAACAACCAGGCCTTCTTCTGCCATGATTTTAAAGGCAGGAAGGCAGATCCCCCGGGACCCTAGAGCCAGGTGGTGGGGATGGAGGAAGACCAGGGAGTAAATCTCAGTGGCAACCTTGAAAGACTACATGGACTATTCCAAGGAGAGAGAAAGCCAGTGGACTGAGGGCTGTGGTTGGCAGGTGGGGACTTGCTGTTTTCACAAACTCATGAGGCAGCCCCAAGAGGGTGCGAAAAGGGGGTTAGCAGGAAGAAAATATCAGCACCCCAAAGGAGAAACAAAGGGCACAAGTAGAAATGCACAGACATGTCCTCATTCCCAACCCTTCTTCTTTCCCCATCGCTCCCCCCATCCTCACTGCAGTCCTCAGCTCACCCAGGGAATGACATCAGAGTCACTTCTCATTCAGGCACCTCTGACCTCCCTCCTCCACACCCCCATCCATCTGCGGGTCTCCCTCTTTAGAAGGTGTTGGACTTAGCTTCACGTGGTGGCTCTGCCAGTCACTAGCTATTTGACAGTGAGCAGGTGACTTAATTATATGGGCTGTATTGCATAAATGAGTAGTTATGCAAATTCAAGGTAACAAAAGCAGCCTGCATGAGCTTCATGAGGGCAAGGAAGGTTTGTCTCTTGATCTACCCAGTAACCCATTGCCCAGGACAATGTTCAGCATTTAGAACTTGCTCTGTAAATACAGTCCAGAGTTTGCAGTCCACGCTGGGTGCTCATAAAACATTGTTTTCCTTTCCGTAGACTGTGACATCTGCATGGAGCTCTAAGGAGTCAGTGTGCACGTGAGGAAAAAGACTAGGAATAAGGAACACGTGCAGGCCACACAGACTGCCAGATGTGGCGCAAGACTAAAGGCCAGTTCCTCAGACCAGATGAACCCTTGCTATAAGGCATGGAATAAGGAGTTAAGGGTGGGGTTAGTGAACAAAATCTCCAAAGTGCAGACAGTCTGGCTCCAAGAGAAGAAATCAGACCAGTAGCCTGAACTGTGCCCTAAGTAGGAGGGATGAAGGCACAGAGGACAGGGAAGGACACTGACTGGTACAGAAAAGTCGTGGATGGAGTCACGGGATGATCGGCACTAGGGATTTATAATAGATGGGATTTACCAAATACAAGTTATCTCATTTAATTCTCACCCCCCCCAAAAAAAAATCCTCTGTGATAAAGCTATGACTATATTATCCATTTTAATGATGAAGAAATTGAAGCACAGAGGAATTAAGTAACTTGCCCAAGGTCACAAATTTAGCAGGTAGTTGTGGAGCTGGGATTCAAACCTGTTTGTAAAAACGGGGTAATTAACCATAACGCTCACTCTATCGGGTAAGCACTAAGTAAAGGTTGCACTGATCCCAGAAAGTGGGGCTTCAGGGAGGGGGAAACAATGGAGAATTATTGAGAATTGGTGGGGGAGAAGGGAACATCAGGAATTTGGGATGGGGATGATACAAGCAAGATAAAGGATTAGAAGTAATCATTCTACAATCATTAGACAGTGCAGATGGATGCTTAGATGAAAAGTCGCATAAAGTCTAAGTAAGGTTAAAAATAATTTTCATTTGGTTTTGGAATACTTATGAATGCTGTCGTGTCTGGTTCTCTTAGCATTTATCTCTTAGTAAAATATCCAAAGAAATAAACTCTGCTAACGGACTTCACGCGGTTGCAAATCTGATTTTTCTCTCCCAGCCCGCTGACGGGCTCCCTCTTGTGGCAAAACGTGACATTACTCCTTAGACTCAGGAAACACCAACCGGCGAGTAAATGTCTGGCTCCGCTCCTAAGTAAATGTCTGGCTCCTAAGAGAAGATATTAAGAGTTTTGTTTTCAAAAACTTTTTTCCTACTGGGTTGCAAATTTCACTGGGTAAGAACAACTAGAGATGGAGAAGGTTGTGCTAGAAAAGAGTAGAGAATAGGAAGGGCTTCTGGCCCCCCACTTAGTTCAAAATCCAGTTCCTTGGAGGTTAAAGGTTAAGCTTAAGAAACGGTTCCAGAGGGACTTTGAAAGACTCTTCCCCGTTCAGAGCTGTTTCATGGACCCAGAGGAGGGTGAGATACAGGGTTAAGGAGACACTCCTTCCCCTGCGTCCCGGCGGAGCCGAGCGCTACTCTCACGCCGTGGGCCCTGGCAGAGTTGGGACCCCCAGATGGCCACCAAAGGGACTCACTGTGGACAGACAGGCTGTAACAAGAGGGATCCAGACCTGGAGAGGAACAACTCGGCCTGGGCACGTGGTGGGCACAGAGAACTCTGGGCTTGGAGAAGTTCTGCAACTTACCCAAGGTCACTTTGTGTATAACCAACACAAAGCCCTCTGCACTCACCCCCTGCCCCACAGAGGCCTTCGGGGGGTCCCCCGGGACGGATCCTCCCGCTCTCTGACCTCCCCAGCAGAGAAAAGCTGTTGGAGAGAGCGGGGGTCGAGGCCAGACGGCCAACCGGACCTTGGTGCGCCCACCCAGGCCTTGGACGTCAAATCCGCCCCAACCCTGCCCCCCCCCTTCGGGTGCCGCCTAGCAACGCTTTTTATGTCGTTTCTCCAGTGCTCCGGCCCAATCACCATGGGATTGAACTTGGCCCCGGTGTGCCCAGCAGACTAGCTACGGCCGGGTGTTCCCGGCCCTGCAGTGGTGTACCGGGTTTGCCAAAATTATGTGCATGTACCCGTACCGGATGAGAGGGGCAGTCTCCGTTCAACCCAACCCAGACCCTAACCCCCACCACAGGTAGGTTGGTTGGCTCAGCGCAAAGTCCCTTCTGCCAGCAGGAACGGCGACACAGGCAGGGGAAGGCGTGGGACGGTCCCCTGAGGCAGGTGCTTGCCAGGTTCTGAAATGAAAACCTACTTGCAAGCCAATAAATTAGCCTTTCGCTGTTTCATGGATGCTGGCAGAAGAAAGAAGAGCTCTGGCTCCGAGACTAAGGACTATTGATTGTGGCACAGGCAGCAGCATGAGCATCGTGTTGGCGAGTTTCCCAGGGCTGCTAAGTCCCAGATGGGGACTCCGAGCGGCCCAGGTGGGTGCTATGCAGGCAGTGGCTTGCCGTGGCAGTCAAGGAACACTGAATTCAGGGAATTCATGTATTTATAGTGAGTTGTCAGCCAGCCTCCTCTCCTTCCGAAGGGGTCAGGACCTCATCCCCTGAGGTTGCTCACTGCAAACACTACCCTGAGGAATGAATCTCAAGACCCAGGGTGGACTGTCCCTCCCAACAGCAACCTACCCAGTCCCTCCCACCACTTTGCAGGGTCAACCAGTTGTCCAAAGGGGTGGGGGCAGGGATTTGTAAGCTGATTATTCTCACTGATTGGAAGAGGACTGTGTCAAAACCATACTAATACGTTGATCTTCAATGACTCTCATGGACATGGACACAGAATGAGTTCAGGATTGTAGACTACCGATTGGCCACCGCCCCACCACTCTGCGCATGCTTGGGGCTGGGGTCGGACCTGTGAGTGTTGCCTGGGATCGACAGCACCCTAGGGTGGTGGGGTGGAGACTGCCGATGCCCACCCACCCTGGCCCCAGGCTCCATGGCTTGTGTCAGGTGTGGCTAGAGGGGAAGCAGTGCACCTAAGTCCCCAGCTGGGCTTTTCAGGCAAAAGCAGCCACAGAAGGGGTCATTTTGGGGCTATGTCCTCACTGGCCAAGATCAGCGTGGTGACTCGGTGCCCTCCTGGTCCAGCATAAGTGTGAGCATCAAGGCACGGATGGACTGCCCTTCTAGCTGGCCCTGGAAAGCTCCAGGTGGCCCATCAAGTGCCAGAGCTGAATGATGGGTTGTTCCCTCTGCCACAGCTGGGGGTGGGGGTGGGGGGATGAGTGCTGCATTCCTCTTGGGGGACTAAGGGGACAGAAAGACATGTAAAAGCAAAAGCACATGGTCCTTGGCAGCTGACGTGGTGGATAAAACTAGCAATGCCCTCCTATAATAAGTGGGCACATGGGTGCGCCAGTGAATACTAACATACTTTCTAAAGGCAATGCTTGCAAGGGTGCAAGGGCGTCCTGGAGAAAACAGCAGCCAGGTAGCATCTGTTGGGGCAGCAGAGACAGCCCACCTGGTCCTTGGCTCCAGCCCGGGCACAGACAGGGTGGGCTCCTGACAGATAACTGAGGCACACAAGTAAAGTCCAAGTCTTCCTTGCTGGTGATGTGGCATGCGGAAATCAGCAGTGATTTCCTCAAATAAAAAAAGAAAAAAGACTTCCCATCTTTTGATTCATATGGAGCCCTTAGTTCCTCCCCCTTTGCTCCACCAGAGTGGAGAAGAAGTTACTGATGGGCTGCAGGCGCAGCCCCAAGCCTCCGCCAGACACCTCCCCAGCGTGAGCCACCTTGCAGGCCCAAGCAGAGGAGCCTGTGTCTAGAAATGGTGCCAGTTACTTTTCCACAGCCCTTGATTGAAACAGATTACTGGAGGGACTTTTTCTTGATGTGATGCAAGAACAAATACAGTTTGTGTAATTCCGTTTTTCAAGTGGATCAACAAAAATCCCACACACGAGAGGAACTGAAACACGGTGCTGCTGTCATGAGTAGTGACTGACTCTCTTTTCATTCTGCCTGCTAACTCTGGGCCACCAGGGTGGCAGTGGCCTCTCTCAGGCCTAGTAGATCACAAATACAGAGGTGTAGTATTTGTTCATACAAGGTCTGAATGGAAAAATCGGGCCATTCCACGCTCTGAAAGTCAAACTAGCTTAAGTTGAGGAATATCTCAATTGATTGTTTTAATAAAATGTATTTCATCCAAGGAATTGAATTAATCCCAAGGGCTTGAGTCAAGTATCACAAACAACAAATGGAAATAAAATCTATTTATTATAATTAAAACATTGAATTTTTAAGTGGAAAATGCCTAGAGATTTCCAATAAAGATGGCACATTGAACACATGCCTCTGCTTTCAATCCATCCCACTAAAACAGAAGAAAAGGGGTTTTACTTTTAAAGACATAAACCCAAAAGGTCGCACGGGGCCTGGAGGACAACAGCAACATGAAAACATCTAGAAAGCAGATGGAAATAGCAACAGACTTAGCAGAACTGAAAGATCTAGATTCCACAGCATAAGCAGGGACACTTAGCACTAAGCCGATTTGTACCTTGTATACTTTAAAATCCCCAAAAGGCTCAGGAAATTACAGCACAAGGTAACTCTGGAAGTGGCATAAAAAGAAGGGATAAATAAGGAAGACTGATTGAAAGTCTAAAAGGCCGTTATCTTCTCCACTGCAAACATTTAAACACCCCTATTTCAGAACACTTCCTCCCTTAGCTCCCAGAACGCTGAACACCAAGCCGTCTTGCAGATCCTCCTCCAGGCAGGAAGGTGGAAAAGGTTTCTCTGAAGAATCTTATCAACCCTGAAGGAGAAGCCCTAAAGATAAAGACATTGAAAGTTCCCTAACCAAATGACCAGCTAGCTCAACCTAGAGTAACTCTTGCAACCAACAAGCTCCTGCACACGCCCAGAGCTTCGAAGCAGCTTCTCAATCTCTCTAGTGAACATGATCAGACACCCTTGTTCTTGAACATGATCAGATGCCCAAGGATTAACAGACATCAGAGTTGAGCCTCTAACAAGAGAGACATAGACCTAGGCAAATAAACAGTAAAAAAGTAACTTTCAGGAAACAGCTCAGTCGGGAACAAGGCAATTTTTAAAAAACTAACTAAAATTAATGTATTAATACCTGGAGACAGCAGGTATTGCAACCAGGAAACACGACAAGGATGCTTTTTTTAAAAAGGGGGATATTTGCAAAATGCTCTTAGAAATTAAATAATTTAAAGCAGAATTTTAAAAAATCAGTAGAAAGGTTGTAATACATTGTTGTGGAAATCTAACATGGGGGCAAATTGCTCATGAATGGCTTGATGCTGTTCTTGAGAGATGGGATTAGTTCTCTCAGTAACAGATTCGTACTTTGGAAAGAGCGGGTTGTTATTAATATGAAGCCAGGAAGCCTCTCAGGTTTTCCTCTCTCTTTGCACATGTCTGTTTCCCATTTGACCTTCTCTACCATGTTGTCACGCAACAGGAAAGCCTTTGCCAGAAGCCAGGGTTATACCCTTGAACTTCTCAGCCTGCAAAACCATGGGCTAAATCCCCAGTCGCAGGTATTCTTTCTGAGCAACACAAAATAGACTAATACAGAAACATTCTGGAGGCGTGCCTGCGACAGACAGGACTTCATCAAATTGAACCAGGAAATCCCAGGCTGAGTCCCCTTGGAAAAGTGGGAAGCAGAGAGCATCCAAGTGAAGCAAGCTGAGGCCTGCCTGGAGGAGGAGTGCCCCGAGATGCTGCCGAGGAATCACCTGCCACCTGGACTAAGTGTTCATGCTGCTTCTATTCTACTTACCAGCATGGAGGAAGACAAGGACCAAGGAACCCTGAGGAACAGGCACATAAGAGGGTAGATGACCCAATAGAAGGGAAGGAAAAGGGCTTAGAGGTTCAGAATGATGTTCCTCAGAATCCTACTTAACCCACTAAAAATATGTCATCAATCCCTCTTAAAACCCAGGGAAGAGGACCCAAGTCGTGATTCCGTCCTAATTCCAAGCTCTTCCAGGGAGAAATTGGCCTGGATCAGCCCCATGGTCCTTAGTTCTCTCTCATATTAGTATTTTTTCTCACACAGTACTGAGTGAGAAATATATCAAAATGCTGTCTTTGACAGGTTTATTCAATTTACTCAGGGAAGAAAAACCAAATAACTGAGAAGGAAATAACCTGGCCAGTGAATATTTCAAAGCAACTTCTTGTACTTTGAATAAATAAAGAGTAGCACATGACAGGATAAACATTTCAGATCCAAAAAAAAAAAAAAGTCAACATGAGAAGACCACAGCTGGGGAGGATTAGAAAGTAAGATCCAGCCTGACCCATGACAGGAGAGATGGGGGAGGATGCCCAAAGGAGAGGAAACCTCAAAGACCCAAGTCCTGGCCAGGTGTAGGGGAAGTGGGATGGAGAGCCAGAGCCACTCACACCTCTGCAACCTCTTTAATACAAATCCAAGCCTCTCCTGTGTCTCAGTTTCCCCAGCACACCCTCATTCCTGGTAAGACACTGCCCTCCAGTCCAGCTGCTCAACATTCCCTACAGCATGTTGAACTTGGCCCCCACACAGTCACACCTTATTTGAGAACTTTCAGCCCTCCAGGGCACAACTCAAGGAAGAAGAAACTGGCCATGAGGTTTTAGACTCCCTCCAAATCCCCTTTGGTGTGGCTGTTCAAGTGAGTCAGCAACTGCCATACACAGGTTTCAACCCCAAAAGACAGAGCAGAGCTCTCACACCTGACTTCTTTATTAAGTCTCACCTGCCTTTACCTGTGTTTTTCTCTCTTGAGGGGCAAGAACTTCCTGCACCTCCTATCCTCAGCCTCCCACCCTGGATTCCTCCAAAATCAGTCCTCCTAGCTCAGTTCCTGAAAGAAACCATTCCCTGCGTTCAAAATTCTGAGTCAACCGTCTTATCTTTCCTGAAAGCCTAAATTTGAAGGCTATGCCACTTTTTAATGCTTTTGCTCCAGTTTGAAAATCAAAGCTGAGAAATTATTGCTGTAGTTCACATGAAATTCATATTTATCTCTTCTGGCACAAAATGTCCTATCTGAATAGTAGAGGGCCCCAGGGAAGAAAAGACAGTCAAGAGGGAAAAATATAGCAATTGATATTTCAACGTATAATGACAGCTTCAACAAATAAAACATTTCAGGTCAATTAGGAAACCAAAGTCCCCTCCCCATGAGCAGACCAGGGCTGAGGAAGATTGGAGTGTGAGATCTGACCTCACGTACAACAGGAGACATGGGTGGGGGTGGACAAGGGGCAGGAAACCTCAGAAGACCCAAGTCATGGGCAGGTATGGTAGGAGGACAGGAGCCCTGAGCCACTCAAACTCCCAGAGAAAACTTCCTGGGAGAAGTCAGATATCAGAGATGTGAATGTATAAGAAAAATTGCCAAGAACAGGTCAAAAGGGCCTTACAAGGGAGATGACCTCACAGGGGATGGGGCCATAAGTCTCCAGAGGGCACACCAGGGACAATTAAGGGGTCCAGAGAAGCCCATGTGGGTTCTATTCGGGTTCCCTCCTGCTCACAAACACATTGTCCCGCAGGCAGGGCCAACTCTAAGTGCAATTTCAGGACACCCCAACCTGGAGAGGCTCTTTATCACAAATTATCTCCCTCTTTAAGAATTCCTCAGTCACTTTAGAATAGCATGTCACTCTGTACTTGGGCGACCCCTCTGCAAACAGCCCACCATCCTCCAAAGCTGCATGGAAACACCTGGCTTCCAGAAAACTGGCTGCGTCTGTATCCTATGACTTATGCATTAAAAATTATCTTGAGAATAATTGGCTAAGGAACCCTAGGCACAAAAAGGTTGAGAGCAACTGACCTATAGGAATGGGGCAGCCAGATACCAGTCATGAAGGAAAGGACGCAATTACAGACTGTTCTCCGTTCATCACATGACAATGGACATGGCCACTGACCAGAGCTCTCCACAATCTGATTCCAACCTACCTTCTGCATTCATCACCCCCACAACCCCACCCCTCAATCATCTTCATCAACTCTGTTTCTACCCAGTTGGCCTCAACAACCCTCACATGTGTTTGGTCTCTCTCCTTTTGTCCTTGTTCATTCATTTCCATTAGTGTTTATCAACTGTCTTCTTTCTGCCAAGCATTGTGGACAGAGAAAGGAACAGGACAGACATCCTCCCTGTCCTTATGAAATTTGGCCCCCTCTGCCAACAGCAATTCTATCCTTGTTCAATGTGCTGCTCACCTCGCTCCCATGACACTTTTCCCAGTGCCTTCCCTGACTTCAGTTCTTTATCCCAAGAAGCTCTTGTTAGTTAACACTGACCATCAGTACCAATCCTACATGATGGGCCAGAATGGCTGAATCACATTTTGTTATTAGATTGATTAGGTTTGGGTAATTAGGTTACAAATCCTACTTTTTTGTTATTAGGGGTTTTTTTTGTTTGTTTTGTTTTTTGTTTTTATTTTTCATAGAGACAAGGTCTTGCTCTGTTGCCCAGGTTATTCTCACATTCCTGGCCTCAAGCAGTCCTCCCACCTGTGACTCCCAAGCACTGGGATTACAAGCGTGAGCCATTGCACTTGGCATAGATTTTAATCACTAGACATTATTGGGGTGTTTTTTTTTTTGTCTGTTTCATCCTGGTAACTGAAAAATAAGAGACTCTTTCTACACCATTATAGAAATGACCCAATTTTCAGATTGTGCTGTGAGTCAATAATTTCTGCATTTGAATTTATGCTCTTTCTCTTTAACCACTTCGGTACCAGCGTCAACTATAGTTGATAGCCACCGATGAACGCGCACAGCCAAGCATCAACTATAGTTGATAGTCACAGATGAATGTGCACAGCGACTTTAGCCGACAGCCGTGATATGACTTTTCTAATTTTTCATTTATCAAAATAAAATTGTGAACATTTAAAAATAACATAATGAAAACATATATGTATATGTTACCTATTTTGATTTACATTACATGTAAAGCTGCCTGTAAAGTAAAACAAGCTTTCAGTGCTTTAAAGCTTTCCTCATCACACAAGAGCAAAACAGATTCGTCGTCAATGCACAGCACAAACTATTGTGCAGACTATGAGTGCCGGCTGTGGGCAGGGTTTCGCGGCCGGTGAGCAAGCACCGTACCAAAGTGGTTAAGGTTTCTACCACTTTTGGACTCAAACTCCCGAGCCCTTTAACCTTAGTTTCCTCATGTTTACTCTGCCCTATAGTAACAGCCACTGGGGACTTAAATTGTTGCCTTCAGTGAAAATTTTATTCTAGTTGATCACAAGGCAATACTCAGCCAGCTGTTTTACCCACCACTGCACACAGACCTGCAATAAATCCCCAAGACCTCTGTATCCTCACTGTCTTCAGCCACAGTCTGGCCCAGTAACCAATGTCAGGTTCCAACGCCTCCACTTCCCTGAGCACATGTTGCCCGAAAACAATCTTTGTACCAATATCTGTATCACTCAGGATCATTCATCATAAGAAACACAATATAAATCTGACGCTAAGCAGAAAATAGATTTTTCTATTGTTTAACTCTCAAAGTCCACGCACAGAACAGAGAGCCCAGACTCAGAATTAGGCAGGAAAAACACAGTCAAAATCGCACCGCAAACTAGCCTTGGAAACATGGCAGCTGCCAGAAGGGGGCACCAGATGCCACAGCAAGGACCAATGTGATAACAACAAGGACTGGACACTGGATGCCCCCATGGCTGCTGCTGCCCCGCTGCCCCCAGGAGCTGGCAGTTCTAGCCACTGCCAACACCAACAGAAGGGATTGTCCACGGTGCCTGCTTCTCTGTTTCCCTGACCCTGACTCAGTGTCCAGGGCAAAAGCTCCTGCATGCTGAACCCACGCCATGTGCACACCTGGTCCTTCTATGGCAAGAGAGGCAGCAAAAGGGGGAGTCTGGCTGTTTCCTCTTGCATGATGGAAGATCAGGATTCCCCAACCATAGAATCGCAAGCAGGGAGAAATGTGAATGTCCTCCACACAGAGCCAGGGCAGGGTAGGTTGGGAGACAGTCATGGTCCCACCCCTGCTGGGATCTACTCATGTCCAGGTTTTGGACGTGTTGAGAGCTTTTCCAGAGAGGAAGGATGAAGTCTAGTCTGACAACACCCTAATTCCCCTACTCCCCCCATGGGGATGTCATCATAGACTTGGAGGGTGACACACATCCCAGCCATCTGCCCCCTGCCACACACAGCTCCAGCCCACTGACATCCTTCCACCTGAGACATACATGATGCCCCATTCCCAAGACCAACTGTCTCAGCTCTCAATCTGCAGACTCTGTCTGTGGACCCAGTGACCACAACCTCTACCCAGCCTGCTTCCTGTGTCCTCTTTCCTCACCATTAGAGGAGGAGCCCATCCTGACACTTCCATTGGCCTGTAGATTCTCCTCCCATGGGCAGGGCCCCATGACCCAGGGAAAAACCTGTGTTTCCTGCCCAGAACCTCAGAACCTTCCAGCCAGGAACAATGGTGCCTATCCTGCTGTCTCTGCTGCTCCTTCTGGGTCCTGCAGTCCCCCAGGAGGCCCATACGGGTGAGTGGGGAACAAGGGTGGGGACTAGAGAGGCCTGGAAGGAAGGTGAAGAACAGGACAGATGGGCTGGGAGGAGCCCCTGACGCAGCTGGGATTCCCCAGTGTATGATGGGTGTACAGAAATATCACCTAACTCAGCTCACACAGCTAGGAATATTCAGTACTTGAACCAAGAATCTGCCATATTAAATCCAAAATTTGTAACACCCAGGTGAGTTATATCACAAATTAATTATGGAACTAATTATGGAAATATCTCCCTCTCCCAGCCCTTCTCTTGTGCCAAAATGCAAGGTACAGCTCTGGGAATTCTTTTTTTCTTTTATTTTTCTTTATTTATTTTATTTTATTTATTTTATTTTTTTTTTTTTTTATTTACAGAAACCCTGGGATGCTAAGATCAATCTTAGTCTTACCCCAGGCTGATCCACTCTGGGTCATTTCTTCAGTTTTCTAGTAAATTCTCCTCCTATGCCTTCTAACTATATGTATTGGTCAGGTTTGAATAACACTGTTTATTTCTCGCTTGGTGCAAGTTCAGTGCAGATCGAGCACTTTCCTCTCCTCCACAGGGTGACTGAGGGATGCAGGCTTTGCATCTTATGACTGTTCTGTTTTATACTGTGGCCTCCAGGGCCACCACTTAAAGGGCAGTGAGATAGAGGGGCCAGGTCAGGTCCTAGAGCCTTGGACCAGGAAAAAGACATCCCTTCCACTCACGTTCCCTTCAGCCAAAACTCAGTCATGTGGCCCCAGTATGTATACACACAGGCAAAGAAATGTCATCCTCTTATGTGCCAAGCAGAGAAAACAACATAGTGAAGACACAGGATGGTCCTTGAAATGCCATCCCCAGAATGAAACAGCCTGTTCTCTGGAGTGAGGCTCCAGTGGTGTGAGGCTGGCTGAAGCCAGAGAGCCGGAGAGGGGGAGGCCCAGTGGCCAGGTCTTCCCACCTGGCCCTCTGCAGCCCCAGACTGGGACTTCCCGGTGAGGACCCCACCCATCAGAGTCTTCTATTTTGCAGATCATTACTCTCTGACCTATCTCTACACTGGGCTGTCCAAGCCCAGTGAAGGCTACCCCAAGTTTTGGGCCATCGGCTTCCTGAATGACCAGGAATTCTTCCACTACGACAGTGAAAGCAGGAAGGCTGAGCCTGTGGGACCATGGAGGCATGTGGAAGGAATGGAGGATTGGGATAAGGAGAGCAACCTTCAGCAGGCCAGGGAGGACATCTTCCTGGACACGCTGAAAGACATCACGGACTACTACGACGACAGCAACGGTCAGTGCACAACAGATGGCTGGGTGGAGGGTCTTATCTCAGAGGCAGTGGCAAGGGGTCAGAGGGATGGAAATGGTCCCTGTCCAAATGAGAAGCAGGAGGCACAGGAGAGATGCATGAACACATGCCCATCCCCGACACCACACCACGTGCTTCTTCCTGCTCTGGTGTTCCCCATCCTCACTCCAGGCCTCAGCGCACACCAGGAGAGATGCCAGAGTCACGCCTTCTCCTGGCACCTCTGACCTCTCTCCTCCACACCCAACCTGCCTGAGGCTGACCCCACTGGAGAAGGTCTCAGACTCACCCCTGTCCAGGGGTGTCAGATACAGAGTGAGGCAACTTGGCATCAGTCACACCTGAGGTCACAGGGTCACACCTCCACTAGCTGTTGACAGTACCCAGGTTCCTTATTTACCTGGTCTAAATCTGCAAAAACTGAAACACTGGGACCAACCTCCCAGAGATGCTGTAAAATTTGTCTGCTCCACGGAGGACAAAACAATATGTGTCAATCTCCCTGGTATCCCATCACCTAGGACAGGGTGCAGCCAACATTTGCTCAATTGAAATATTTTGAATGAATAGAGAAAGAAAACCTACCGCACACCATAGCCCACACTGGGAGATCCATAAGTGCTGGATTTACAACCACAGACTGCTACAGTTACATGGAGCCATAAAGATGTCCCTGTCCATATTCAGCAGACCCAGGAAGGGTCATGCAGGTGCAGTGTGGGGACCTGGGGCAGAGACAGAACAGAGACCTGTCCCTGGGTCTCAGCCTGACACTCTTTCTCCCAAACACACTGCCTGCCTCCCTAGGCAGCCAGTCTCAGGCCTGGTGGACTTTGCATGTTAAATTATTATAGGGTGGGTGTTGAAATGTGGGCTTCTGAGTACAAAATGCCAAGAAGCTAAATGGAATGTAATGGTTTGCAAACAGACATGAAAGGTCTGCAGAAATCGGGAGGATGTGGAATGGGAAGTCTTGGTAAAGAAAGTAGCCTGAGCCGTGTGTCCAAAATAGGAGAGGGGAGGGCACAGGTGCCCAGGAAGGACACTGGGGGGCCGTTCATTTACTAGAATGCAAATGTAAAAGTGAATAGTTATGAGGAAAGAGGATGAAGAAATAAACACGGGGCATTAGAAATCAATAGGAGCTAACATTTATTCCACACTTGCTATGTGCCAGGCTCATGTACTCACATGATAAATGCTCACAATCACCCCCACATTAGTACTTTGCCACTGCCTTTTCACAGAGGAGCAAAGAGAGGCACAGAGAGGCTACTGGCTCAAGGTCATGAAACAAGCCAGGAGGGCGTGGGGAGAGATCTGGGATTTGAGCCCACGTGGCTTGACAGCTCTCAGCCTGTGCCAACAGCACTGACCAGTATTAGATAAACACCTGCTCTT